>VKOC01021264.1:0-52462 GCA_009364415.1 Spea multiplicata | reverse complement strand
ACACATACCAGGACAGGTTCTGCCACACCGACACCCAAATACACACACCAGGACAGGCTCTACCACACCAACACCCAAACACACACACACACACCAGGACAGGCTCTGCCACACTGACACCCAGACACACACCAGGACAGGCTCTGCCACACCGACACCCAAGCAGAAAAAGTGTATTGCTTTGTCATTAACTCCCCTATTGTATTTTTGTCCCCTTGTGTATTGATGCCCCAGCCAGGTCGTATTGATTAGTATCGATTACTGTCTTCCCCCACAACACAACCTTGTGTATTGCCCCCTTTGTGCATTTATTCCCCACAGCCTTGTGTATTGCCCCCCAGCATTGGTTTATGTGATATCCCAACTAACCCCCTCCCTTATCTATTGATGCCCCCACCACTTTTGTATTGGTTAATGTGATGCCCAAGCACTGCCATGTGTATTACCCCCAGCCACACACACCCTGTTTATATTGATTTTGTGATGTTACAACCCAGCCACCCCTTTTGTATTATTTAATTTTTATTGATGTCCCAAGACAATCTCACCCTCCCTTGAATATGGGTCTGCTTTTAACCCCCTATTTTTTTTGGTAATACTTACATTTTTGTGGGTTTTTATTTCCTGCTCTCCTCCGACGTGACAGTCCTCTCCCTGTCATGAGATTAAAAGCAGCCGTTGTGCGGCAGGCAGGCCACCTCCACCGGCGCCTAATGAAATGAAATCTCTTCAGCTCTTCGTCCCAAGGCGGTGGGAGTACCGGTGGCCGCTTTGAATGTTGGTCTGCCAGCCGGCCGACCCACTGGGAAAGTCATGGAATAGGCACGCTGACCGCTTTTAAATAATTAATCGGCGGTCTTACGGCTGCTTTAAAAACTCGCTGTGCCGGCCCTTGCACCGACCAGCCCAACGGGAAATCTGCCTGTGTCCCGGTGGGCTAGTCTGGCCCTGGATGGGTGGTTCCAAATTCAGCGGGGGTACAACAGGGGAGGCAAGGAATAACCTTGTCCCCCTGTAGCAATGGCACTGAACAGGCCAGATGCTGTTTCTGAAGAGGCAGTGGAGCTCCTGCTCACACAGTGTGATGGAAGGGAGAGGAGACGGCTCACAATGTAATATTTATTTTCTCTGTGTTGGAATAGCACACAATTTAAGCAGCATTGACAGAGATGTACACTGTACTGTATTCCAACTGGTATTTGCAAGTCGCAAGCAACTTGTGGGCTTATCAATAAACAAGTTGCTTGCTTATTTCAACCTTCATAAAATAACACTTGACACCAAGTCAAGTGTTATTTTATACAAGTGGAAATGCAAATTGTGAATATATGAGTTAGTGCAAACTTGCATTTTCCTCTTAACTACATTATTTTTCTGTTTAGTGAGCTAACATGTTTAAGTCATCAAATCCCTGTATGGGTAAACTACTTTTATAACTACTAACAAAACTCACGACTTTAGGCCAAAATAATTTGAGTAGAGTGTTATAGTTCATGCATAAAATTATCTAGATCGATAATGATATCATGATACCAAAACCTCCCAAATGATGTGTCCTAGTCCTCAAATAATTGTGAATCATTTGGTGGAGCCCTTTATGTTTTAGGAAGTTGGAGATTTGACAGTGGATTTACAGCTGGTTGGCAAGTTGCAACACATAATATTTTGTGATGGGCTTTTCAATGATAAATGTTTTAAGGGTCAGAGAGTCAGATCACTTAAGAAATATTGTATCACACTTAATGTTTCTGATTCCATTAAAACTGTTCTTTGTTTCTCTGAAGATTAAATGTAAATGATTTATTTAAATTGGATGGCTCCTATTTCAGATAGGAAAGCTGAATTATATTATTATATTATGAATAGGTCATAATATCATATTTAAGAAAGGTGGTGTCTAAAGCACAACTAAGCTCCATTAATATTCATTTTCTTTTAGTCTAAATACCAGTCTCAAACTGTAAAGCAGTGTTTACCACCACTGTACCACCACTGGATACACCACTGGATACACCCGCCAAATGGAGCTTACTTTAGCCCTTCAGCCCTAGATGAGACTAGTGCTGGCAAGACAGAATGGGACAGCAATACAATTGAGCTGCACTGGTGCTCTGGCCCTTATAATGAGAGTTCTACTGGGCATGTGCAAGAAGCATATACAGTTGTGTGAAAAAGAAAGTACATCCTTCTTTGAATTCTATGGTTTTACATATGCCTTATGGTCAGGACAAAATAACAGTCATCTATTCCTTAGCAGGTCTAAAAATGAGGAAAGTACAACCTCAGATGAACAGCACAGGACATATTACACAATTTATTCAACAAAAATAAAGCCAAACTGGAGAAGCCATTTGTGAAGATGTGTAAAGTACACCTTTCCTGCTTCCATAAGAATTAAGGTGCTAAGTAGCAGACAGGTGCTACTAATCAAATGTCCTTCATTATTGATTATCAGCGAATGTGACCACCTCTATAAAAAGGCAAAGTTTTAGCAGTTTGCTGGTCAGCAGAATTCTGGTGTGTGTTAACACAATGCCAAGGAGGAAAGACATTAGCATTGATCTTAAAGAAGCAATTGTTACTACTCATTAATCTGGAAGGGTTATAATGCCAGTCCCAAACAATTTAAAAGAACATGGCAGCACAGCCTTAAGTTGGAAAGTTGCATCTGAACATACCAAAAGACTTCTGGAAGAATGTCATTTGGACAGACAAGACCAAGGTGGAGATGTTTAGCCATAATGCACAGCGTCATGTTTGGTGAAAACCAAACACAGCATCTCAGTACAAACACCTCCTACCAACTGTTAAGCGTGGTGGAGGGGTTATGATTTGGGCTTGCTAGCAGCCACAGAACATTGCAGTCATTGAGTCATCCATGAACTCCTCTCTATACCAAAGTATTCTAGAGTCAAAATGAGGCCATCTGTCTGACAGCTAAAGCATGGTCATGTAACAGGACAATAATCCTAAACACACCAGAAAATCTACAACAGAATGGCTGAAAAAGAATCAAGGTGTTGCAATGGCCCAGACCTCAACCCAATTGCAATTCTGTGGCGGGACCTTAAGAGAGTTGTGCATAAACAAATTCCCGCAAACCTCAATGAACTGAAGCAACATTGTAAAGAAGAGTGGGCCAAAATTCACACAGGAAACTACTACTTCAAGTTATTGCTGCTAAATGTGGTTCAAGCTGTTGAATCATAAGGTGTACTTTGTTTTTCACACATGCCTTCTCCATTTTGGCTTTATTTTTCATGAAAACATCATTACACAGTATAATATGTCATGAGTTGTTCATCAGAGGTTGTATTTACCCAATTTGTACACCTCCTAAGGAACAGATGATTGTTATTATGTCCTGATATGTAAAACCATAGAATTCAAGGAAGGTATATTTTCTTTTTCACACGACTGTAGTGGTATGCTTCCTCTTTCGGCAAAGGCAGCCAGGGGAGGAGTTAAATGAGACAAATGGTCATATTGTCTTTCTTCAACAACGAAAAAACACATGTACCATTTTGCAGGTAGTTAAATGCACTGATGTCAATTTGACTCCAACGTGCATTTAATACGGAAAAAGGGCTGGAGTGTTCCATGAGCGGATATTTGTAGTTTACCAGTACAAAAGTGCCAGAAAGTGCCTAAATTGGTAGGATTTTAAGTTTCACTTTAGTCTGCCACTTTCTATATTTTAATACAGGTACTTTGATTTCTATTTTTAAATTTCAGACTTGTTTAAAATAAATGAGAGGAAATGTTTTGAAGGTATTTGACATACAATGGTAAATTGTACAAGAAGATGATATGAAATAGGAAACTTTTTTAAGAAAAAGAGGAAACTTAAAGGCAGATAAATAATAGAAAGTATCTTCAATACACACAATGCCAACAAATTGGGCTGAATTGAATAGGTATGGCTAGCCTTGCACCTATTGACATTGCTATAAAAAAAAATTAATCTGGAGCTTTAATTCTGAATCCAGAGAACACAGGGGGAAATGGATCATAAATATGGAGAACTTTTTTTGCTGTGCAGACTACATTCACTGGTATACGATTATTAGGAATTATTAAAAATTATTAGTTAGGATTCTCTAGCAGGCAGAAAACCATGTATACGTTAGTTATAAAAGATGAGAAATTAATAAATGAAGTGTTCTTTCATTTTTGTCTCCTAGAATATTGTGAATATTGGACACGACTGGAAGGTAGCAAAAATATTCACTTATTTTTCATAATTTAAGTAAAGCAAGGGATGCAGCTAGTAAGGCTATAGATTTAGAAGACAAGACCCCTGCCTAGGGATGCTAAAATTGCTACACCTGCTATATTAAATTCAAGGAACCAGCGAGTCCCGACAAACTGTTAAGTTTGTTCAGCAATAACAAAACCACAAAGAGGGCTGGACGCTTCACATTCTCATAAAGCTATTAATGGTCAGAAATATGATCGGCTTCTGTGAATTATACTTCTAGAGTTTCCTTTCTTCTGCTTGTCCCCCACATTGACATAGGAGGACTTGGTACTAAAAGTTAATGTGCCTCCCTCAATAGAGTTGAAAATCACTAGAGTCTTGAGTCTTGAACAATAATGGTTTGATATATAATAACATAAGTAGTTTTCAGAGCACATACTACTGGGTAATGTTGGTAAAAAATAATTCTAAAGGTATACAACATATACAACACATTTCCTAATTTTTTTACTAATCCACATGGGAATTTCTGACCACTTTGGATAAATGTCACGTGGCTTGTTTGGAATTTATCCCAAGGTTATTCAGGAACATAGTACACAAATGAGACCTCCATAATTAACTTTCCAAGTGGACAATTTCCTTTGGATTAGTGTCAGATCATTTGAATCAAGTCAATGTGGTGCCAAGGTTTTACAAAGCATTCAAGCTGGGAAAACATCCTGTATGTTTCACTGTAATGGGAATAATATCATATTGTTGCATATATTGAGAAGAAAATAGTGTCCTCAATTGGGGACAAGAAGAGACACAAGCTTATCCCACTCCCTGGAATTTTATAGTAATCAAGGCAATTTTAAGGATGAATATTTAAGCAGTAAGGCAACTGACTGACTGACAATAGGGTATGTGAGGGAGAGAGAGGACAGGGTGTCTTTCTCCCACCTCGCCTATTGGTCTGTTATAGTATTGCTCCAAGGGACAAAAATATAAAAGGGATGTTAGTGACAAAGCAGTGTAGAATTTTTTTTTATGCTTCATAGGGGTAGAGCCTGTCCTGGTGTGTGTGTTTGGGTGTCGGTGTGGCAGAGTCTGTCCCTGGTGTGTGTGTGTGTATCTGGGTGTCGGTGTGGCAGAGTCTGTCCTGGTGTGTATTTGGTTGTCTGTTTCCTGGCACTGTACATACTGTAGGGATAAATTGAACTAGTTAATTTTTACTTATCCAGAGATAAAATGCCCTCCTAAATTTGTAGTCACTTCAGAGGACAAAATGTTCTTGGCACAGAAATCAGCGAGAGGAAAAGTAAAGGTTTTGTGTTATTTACTCTATTTCAATCTGCATACTTTATTGAAAAGGGTTAGTGGCAGTAAATTGTGGCTTCAGACGTCCCGTGTATGATGACTTTTTTTAGTGTACTGATTACTCCCAATCCCATCACATAAGGTTCTATGTTGTATTATCTGCCCTGATGTCATCTTTATCCAGTATACATCGATGCTGATGAGTTAAGATTCTGTCTATTTTATTTATTTCCATAAAATGGCCACCAATATCCACCAGGCCCTTGATGCTCTTAATCCGGCACTGCCCACAGTGTGCGTCAGCCATCTTAAATCCAGCTTCTACCCACAGTGTGCTCCAGCCTTGTGCAGTTTTATTTGGCTAAACTTGTTTTAAATGGTTTGTGGACTGACTTTGTTTTACTGTTCAAGTAATTTAGTATTGATAGAATGACATATAAAAGTTGATTAAAAAACTGTTTGTCCACTGCTTTTTTCATTATCGCCAAATTAATCCAGTATTAATATGCATTATAAAGCTAAAAGCCCATATTTTCTCTCAGGGAAAAATGAGTGCGGCCCACACATACATACATTTCTGATGAAGTGGCCCACTGCAGAAAAAACTTGGACACCCCTGCCGTATATGAATGCATACTGAGATGCTGCACCCCCACTCAAGGTTCCTGGCAGCACACCCAACCAAGAACCTCCCACTATTCTTTACCACCACTGACCATGCAACCATATAACCCCCTCCAGAGGCTTGGCAAGCTGCCACCCCCAGGCTGTGACAAAAGCATATTTAAAGTAAATCAATAAAATCCATAACAGAGCGATAAACACTTAGAAATGTATACCTGGAGGAGCTTACACTGGGCAGCATGTGTTACTTTCCATCACGATACGCATGAAAGTTGTCACATTTAGTACCAGACTGGAACAGTAAAATCAAACCAAGGACTTCAATGGCTGACAAACATTACCTTACATTACATTACATTTTTATAAAGCGCCGGCCAATTCCGCAGCATTGTTACATTTCTTAGAACAATTTATAAACACAAACAATAACAAACTGGTGCAAAGGAGAAGAGGGCCCTGCTCTTACAAGCTTACAATCTAGTCAGTGGTTGAGGGGGAAGTGAGACAATAGGAGAGGACTGCTTAGATGGGGATGAGTTTATGTGTTGAAGCTGTTGCTTGTTCAGATGGCTTGATTATGATGATGGTTGGGAGTACTGGTAAGGAATGTTGTACGCTTCCCTGAACAGGTAGGTTTTCAGAGAGGTTTCGAAAGTTGCGTATGAGGCAGAAAGCCAGATGGAACGGGGAAGAGAATTCCACAGGAGGGGTGTAACGCGGGTGAAATCCTGAATACGGAAGTGGTAACAACAGTAGAAGATAGCTGCAGGTCGTAGTGGAGCAGCGGATGAGGAAAGGTGGCAGAGAAAAATTAATCTAGCTGCAGTGTTGAGGATGGATTGAAGCGTGAAAGGCAGGAGAGGGGGAAACCGTTAGTAGGGAGTTGCAATAATCCAGATGGGATATCACAAGTATATGACAAATCATTTTGGATATGACAAATCATTTGCATGTGGCTACACTTTTAAAGCCAGCAGGTGCAGAGAAAGTGGAAAGTACTCTAGGACACAGGTCCACCAGACATTTACCAGGCTGATAACCAACCTCTATTAATACCTGTAGAACATTTAAAAACATGATTGTTGTATATTGGTGTAAGTTGATTCCAAAAATATTTCAGTATATTGAAAAAAAAAATTACAATAAAAATGTAGGTGTGGTTTTGTATTGCACTGGCATGTGTGTGATCACATTTTGGCACTGTCACTTACCAGTACATAGAGTTATGGTCACCACATGCCCAAAGATACCCCATGGTCTTTAAGGTTTGCTGCATGATGGCGAGCATGCAAGAAACTTTCGATGTGTTGCTGGGGGAACCACTGATGTGCTACAATTGCAAACCTTGCTACTGCATGAATGGATATAGGAAGTAGGTTATCAAATTGGAGTCAACCTATAGAAGTTTACCACTGAATGCATGGATCTGCTACGAGCCTTTTCTATTGAATGTAACTGATACACATTCCATTAAATCTGTATTCACAGAGATGATTTTTTTTTGGACAATTGAAAAGGCTATATTGAAATATAAAAGCATTTTCCTTACAAATCACATCTCTGAGGCTGTGTAATCCCCATGAGTACAGGAAACCAATTTTAATTACATGTAATGCTGTACATGTATCTACTGTTAATATGGGATTACTTAAATTGCTTTGATGGTCCAATGAAAAATATTTCACCTTACAAGGAAACCAATTAACTTCAAATCTACTTTACAAAAAATTCACTTAAATAGTAACTCTGTTTCCTTTTATTAGAAATTACCTCCTGATTGAATCTTTATCAGATGTTTTTAACAGACTTTAATTCTCTCTGATGGCTCTCTTTTATGAGAATGAGGCACTTTTTACATGGTCTTGTTCAGATTCGTCTTCCATTACACACTCCATTTCTCTCCTCCTTATCCAAAGACCTGATTTGCTCTTGACCCACCGAACCAGTGACTGGGTTGCTATAAACATGTCCTTGCACAATATGGCAAAAAAGGCACAGCAAAAGCAAATCAAATGAACCGTCGCTGCACCTAGACAGATTGCTGGAATATTTGCTTTTCCACTAGCTTTTTTAAATTCAATTTCAATTCTGATGCATCCCTACTATTGCATATCTCTTCTGCACAGCAGAAGTGAATGTTAAAGGACTGATGCCACTAAGGACTCCAAAGAGTGTAGCACCTGAACAGAAATACACATTACATATCGGTGCCACTGGATGTACAGATCCCTAGCTTCATCTTTTGCTAATAAGAAGAATGTTCCCAATGAAATCTTTTCTTCTGTGCAGACCAGTCCACAGTACACCTCTTGTAGTAATTTACCTAAATGATGGGTAGTCGTTATACATAAGAGAAATATTTGGGGACAATCGTAAAAAATATATGCCAATTTATGGCCACATGTGTGATTCCAAAATAATACACTGTGGGTGATTTACTGCGGGTTCTACTATCTTCCTAGTTTCTTCCCAGTGTTAATTGACCTTGGCAAGATGATTTTTTCTTCTCCCCTACCTATTTCTATGTAAAAAACTATATTTAGTTAATTTGCTGTCTGCTACATGTATACATATTTGACTGTAAAGTAAAATAAAAGTGTCCTCTTTACCGGTAACATTCTATAACTCTTCATTGGACAAACTTGCCTTCTACCCAATGCCCTGTATACCATAGTCCCTTTTGAAACATACGTGAGCAACAACAGCTGTATAGAGTAAATAACCCTTAAAGGCTTTAACTTGTCCTCATGTAGTTCATTTGATCTTTGTTTGAAATGGCCTATCAATACAAACCACCTATGTCGCTGTACTCATTTTTCAACTGACTGATGCCCTGACTGTAAATATTTGATTCCATCTGTCTCATTGCTAACGGTGGTCATTGATAAAATCATATTATATAATCCATCATATATAATATGTTTACTTTTGCAAAGAGGGCACAGTTCAATCAAAGTTCAAGAGATCAAACAGAATTCTCCTTACAATGCAGATTATTCTATGTGCCAGTACAGTACCCTCCATGCAATAGTCCTTGAGTATAAAACAGGACCTAATATTTACATGTACATAGTATGTTTGAATCATAAGACATAGATCTATTAAATTCAACTTATCCTTAATTGTATTTAATGCATTGATAACAAAAAATATTTAAACCACAGGCCAATTTCACAGAAGGACGCAACAAATCCTTTATGACTCCATGAGAAATATCCCTAGATCAACAACTTTTAAATTACGCTGTGTGCTACTGAACATTTTCCTGCCAAACAATACAGTTTATTCAGAAACGTAGCCTCGGTGCTTGCAGTCACCACCTCCACGGTTGAATTCCAAAGCTTTCCTTTCCTCCTGTGTTTAAGATGAAAACATGACTTGAAGATTTCCCCTGCAAGGGTGTCATATGGACCCTAGTCAATAGTCAAGGGTGGGTGCAGTTGTGATGTGGTCACCACGTAAGCCCTCTACTCTGCAGTATATAAATCCATATGAGCTATATGCTAATCGTAGCTAAAATTCCCTATACTAGTTTTATTTTTTTTTGTCTTGAATTTTGTCCCAAAATTGAATTATATATTACAAGTGAAGTCTAACTATTGTTTTGTATAAAAGGATAATCACATTTCCAGATCTTGAACGGAGACTCATTTTAATACACCCTTGACATTGTGTATGTATACTGAGTTTGAACTCGACTATCACTCCCAAAACGAATTAGCAAACTGACCCCCTTTACCTCATAATTATAAGCCCTGCATTGTTTTAGCATGACTACACATGGCATATGATGGTTTGGGGGATCAACTACAATTTTTATGTTCCTTTACTTGGGGATTCTCAAGTATATCTTGCATCTGGGGGCCACTTTTCAAAGACCACCCACCTTTTCTCCATTTGTAACTGTTATACGATGGACATTGTTTAAATCTAACACATCTACATCTAAATCTCTATTTATAGTTAATCCCTAATGGACAGCTAAATAATACATAATAACTTGCAAAGTAGGCTCATGCAGCCAACTACATATTGTATATGTAGCTGCAACCTAAGGGGTTGCCTCCTTACACAATAAATGAACCTAAACCCTTCTAAACTGTTATATTGTGTACCGTCTTCCATGGCCAGTCTGTGAATAGAAACAAGGCATGGAAATATTTGCATAACAGCCCCATAGCATAACTTTATTCTTTTCTTGTTCATAAAAGGATTGGTGAGAACAGTCCATGGATAGCTATGGTCATTGGACTGAATTTAGAACTTTCACCAAAATAACTAATATTACAGTAGACTTCTATCCCATGAAAATGGGTCAGATCAATTAATATTGTCAGAGTAAAGGATAATAGTAATAAAGGTGATAAACCCAAAGAATAATTTCTGATATATATTTAGAAAAAAAGGGTTACCAGGGTTTAAAGCCTGGTTTCAAAAGTGTGTATGAACTCAGCATCACACCACTTTTAAGTCAATAATATACAAGAGCATTATATACATATGTGTATATCCCCTTAATGACAAACTGCATTGTTTTCAATGGGTTTAGGGACCGCCCGTTGTCCTTAAGGGGATATACTGTAGGTCAGCAGAGTTAGACTTGCCTATCCAACATAAGCAATACAGGTAAAAAAAACATAGACGTATAGATTGAGTGCATAGAGAATACCAGATAAACTGAAATACACACCCAACCTATGCATTGCAGACATGTATAGATCAACTGATCAACACATAAAAGCCTGCGACTGCAGTCTCCCAACCATTGGTGTGGCAAAGGCCATTTACAGGACATAATCTGCCAACCACAGGTAAAGCCGGTAACCCACACACCATGTGAATCCAGAGACATGGAAAAGTCCAGTTATCAACACACAAAGGCCAGTTATGTCCTGTTTGTGTCTACAGAGTATCAACAATGTCAGCTGAAGACCAAAGGGCTTCCATGATACTGGCTGGGGATAACAGTAGCCATGGCTCGCACCCGGTAATTATTCATATTCAAATAATCATATTTGCCCTCCCACCATCATTTTCCCCCACCTACCAGTGGAAGTGGTCCCACCATAACAATATACTGACAGCCCCGATTTTTCTCGGTATCCTGATAGTCTGGTCAGCCGTGCTGTCTCCTATGTGGGTCGTTCATACAATCTATTGGATAACTTTACTAAGAGGTGGAAGCTTATAAGAAAATTGTTCACCAGAGAAAAATGTTTCACATTCATTTAATAGAATGAAATGAAAATAAAATGAAAGATATCCAGGCTCATGATAACTGTTAAAAATTATGGCTGATCAAGGCAAAACTGAGCCTATTCCCAGCATGACCATATATTTCCACAAACCCCTCAACAATAAGTCATAACTTCATACTGTTGTGACATTTTATGGAAAATACATTTTAAGGTATGGTGTGTGAAACAGTGCTCTATATTCACGTATAACTACAGCTGTTTTGCATTTACTAACCAGGGCGCTTTGATTAAAATATGTTTATTTGCAAAGCAGTCATAGCTATCTGTTTGATGGAGGGGTGTGTATGTGTGGTCCAATGTATATGGCTGTCATACTGGGCTTATTATACTCTTGTTTATAAACCTTGTTGTTCACCAAGGTCACAAATTTTATAAATATGAAAGCTGTGACTGATAATACTACAGCTTGTAAAGTAATTACAGTTTGCAAAATACACATTTTCTCTACTATTTAACCAATTATTCTAAGTAACCTATAGAACTGAAGGGATGAGCTAAAAACTAAAAAAGAAACTAGCAGTATAGGCATTGCTCTACCCTCTGGCAATCAAATGGTTACAGCCACTCTCTAGCAGTGGGTTTGAAAGAGGGGTTGTTTGCTTTGGAAATCCCCTCTGGTGCCCTGGAGCCCATGACTGGAAAAGGGCTACTACCCCAATTCAATTCATCACTGTCGCCTTGTTGACCTTCCCATGCTGAAGCTAAAGCGCCAGGCTAGCAGTTGTTACACAGTAGCTCATAAGAAGTGGATCAACATGTGGCATCTCAATCTAACCAGAGGTGGCAGTTGGGAGCTGATGTTCTGTTACAACGTCCTGCACTGTGTAATTACAGGATTTGCAATGCAGTCACTTCCGAGCAGAATAATGGTCACTGAATGTGTTTGGTGAAGTAGATAATCTGGGGATGGTCACTTTCTTTTGATGACTCAAGCTTCTGGAAAAAATGATTCACCTTCTATTGACCTCAACTACAAAAGCTTGATGATTTCTCTTTCTATGACCTTTCACCTTGTGTCTCTCAGATGATTTGACATGTCATTCAAGAAATACTCAGCAAGGGAGTCGATTCCACAAAGTCGTTTCTTGCCGTTCCATATAGATGAGAGATCAGTATGGCCAAAGTACATCTAACTCATAATATCCGATTTCTTAGCAGATCTGTCTAGTGAATCAACACAAGGCAACAGTAAAAATAGCTACACAAAACCTACTACATGTATGAAGCCATGATTATAATTTGCAGAAGGTACAATGTTATAGGTAGCTACATCAATCAACCTGGATTTTTGTACTTGATTCCTGCTATTAGGAAATATCTTACTGTTATATTTGGCATTCCCAATTACCTTTCTTATTTTCCATGCCATTCTGTCTTTATTGAAGCCAAGTCCACAACTAGGAGCGTTTTTGTTTTAACTCATATGGCTAAGAAATATATGGTACTTGAGCTCTTACAACCAAACACAAGGAATTGACCATATTTTTTTTTTTAATTATAATGAATATATGAGAAATCATAATTAGCTACAGTGTTTTTATATTTTTCTTAACAACGACGTGCCAGGCATGTCACAAAAATGCATCCCCTCAATGACAATCCAGCAATGCCAAACAAAATGCAGAGGCCCTGTATAATCAAAAGCTATATGCCTTTCAATTATTGCGGTGCATGGTGGCTAAAAAGATTACTTAGGAGGCAATCAACGATTCTCCTAAGGTTAGCCAGTGTTTCTGAAGTGCCTCTATATAGAGGCATTCAGTGACACAAAAAAGTCAGGGGCCCCGTTTCATCACTCCTAGGCATGGATGGTAGCGCTCTTTAAAAATAAGAGCCTCCAAAATTGTGCATACCCCAAATGTGGCCTTTTATCCCCAAACAACCCGACCCACCCAGGCATGGGTGGTATCACCGTACTGAACACAGATTGGGGTGTTGTTGGCAGTAACTTATATCATGAGCGGTATATATTAATAACTGAAGTAAAATGTGTGTGAATAAGTGCCTGGAAAGAGTTAGAATAATAGCATTTGAAAGAGCTTGGGTGTCTAGTTTTCATAAATATATAGTTTAATGGGGTAAATTGCATCAAAGATGTCCCAAATTACACATGGGAGTAGAATGACCAGTATTAAAAATGGGCTTTGAAATAGTAATATGCTATTTGTACTGCCATATATCCTGCAAAAAAACCCATAAAAACATTGGGTATTTCTAAACTCAGAACAAATAGTAGAATCTACTTAGCAGGTTTTTCAAGAGCTTTTGTAGATGAGACAAATATTTTTCAAATAAAAGCAAGAAATAGAGAAGAAAGTTACAGGCAAACACGAGCACTGCAGAAATGTTAAAACAGCCATTGTCACGAAGGGTACAAAAAAAATAAAAACAGCCATTGTCACGAAGGAGTTAATTATAAGCTACATCAAACAAAATAACTGCTCCGGAAAGTGTGAGTTATGCATTAAATAGTTCAATTAAATAAAATAAATATAGCATATGTCTTGGATGGACCGTAATATTATTGGTCAGAGCTGTCCATAGTATAAAATTAGTCAGTTATTTGACTTTGGTGACTTGAAACCAGTCTGTATTTTGCACACAAATTCTATTATTGCTTCCCTGGCATTTCCTGGGAGCATGTGGGCTGTTTTGAGATGATCACATACATACTATACATGTTGTCAGACATCAGCTGGTTGCTGCTTTCTGTTCTGCGGGTTTTACAGTCTCTGTGGGGTTGCGCTTACATTGTTGGTATGGCCAAAATCTAAATAAGTGTTTTCAAAATCATATCATTTGGTGAATCAGGGGTATTTCTCATACAGAGATCTGCTTTTCTATATGTGCCTACCCCTTAGTAATTTTGTCCACTGTGACACTTTCTGGACAAAATTTACTAAGGGGGTTTTTAGGAAAATTACTCAGTTAAGGTTACTTTTACAATTTGGTTTGGAATGTATGGGATCGATAATGGGGAAAAATTGAGTGTTTGGGTTTTTATGTGTTTACTAATATATCGCTATATGATGCACTGTTAACCTTAAAGTAGGCATCTATGAATAAGCTATGTAAGATGCGTATAGAGTTTTAACTTAAATGTCTCTTGCAAAACCCTTTCTATTCTATTCTACCCTTTCTTGATTGTGTGTGTGTGTGTGATAGGGCTAGTATTCATACATTGCATATCAGGTTTCTGAAACTGCCAAGTGAGGCTCTTTTAGTTGTGACGACATGTAAGATGCTAATAAAACATTAAGCAAAATGAAAATATTTGTTTTAACCCCTTAATGACAAAGCCCGTACATGTACGGGCTCAAAATGCATTGTTTTCAATGGGTTTAGGGACCGCCCATAAAAAAGGAACTGCATTTTCTGCAGCTAGAATGATTAGCAAATATTTTGGTTTTGTTAGGGAACTTTCAAAGATGAGACATTTATCTTTCTTATCCATGTTGGTGATGAGTGCTTGTTCTAACATTAGTTCTGAGGTGCCAACGAGCCATGCATATCAACAACTGACCTTTAACCCCGTGACACAGTAGGATGTTCACAAAGAAGTATCAACAACCAGAGGATACCTTAAAAATATGGACATGTACTTAGGTATTTATGTATCTCTGATATTAAAAAAGTCTCTGCACACAAGATTTGCGTTTTGACCCAGGCTGTCTGGGTAAACCTCCTTGTCACGGTAACCCCCTGAGGTTGAGGACACATGGGGTTAGATTTCAGTTTGGAAGGGGGATACTGATGGATTTCTGGGGAGACTCCTTGCCTGCCTGCCCAGCCCCCTCTTTGTTCTAAATCACCCTGTGCTTATTGGGGGGGGCAAAGGGTGAACAGGAAACCCTATCTGGTCTGCCTCAACCAGACTCCAATAAACTAGCCGGCTACATGGCCGAAAACGCTCCATACGCCTGACCGGCTAGGAACCGGCGACAATTAGAACTGCGTCGCTAAGGACACCTGTTGTCCCATCACATCGCATTTTTAGGTTACAGTGCCACCGAGGTTCCGGAGAGGCTGTATTTCCTGCTGCTTTGACACTATTTCCACCTGATGATCCAAGTCCTGTATTCCTGGTGACTATGGGCAGAAGGAAGCAACCTCAGTCAGGGTACGGGTCGTTCCCGTCACACCCCGTTCCCTTGGTAAGTTACTTCTTTCTATCAGTAGGCTTCTTACCAATGGGAAAAAAATTGTGGGGAGCAGGGGAGGGTTAACACCTTCTTGTCTGAGAGGGAACATGTAATGCATGTAGCTTTTTTGGCCCAACCACTCCCCAACCCCCATAACTAATAGAGGCATACAACAACACACTTACATACAGACACACACACAAACTGTAACCTGCACTCACTGCAACACTCACAGACACACAAATTCATTCTAACACAGGCAGACAGCCACACATGTGTTAACACACAAAAGATCGGTTACTTTGCATGGAGCTAAGCTGCCTGTATTAAGTGACCTGCCGAGCCCCCTTCCTGAGCTGGCTAGCCTTATTTGGAGAATTAGGACTGGTTAGGATAAATTGCACCCCTACCCCTGTGGCCAGCCAGAGAAGGAATGAGTATAATAATTTAACTATTTTGTTTCCTTTTGGTCTATTCATTTTCAGACAACAAATTTCAATTCCTCTTTATTTGGTTTAAATTAAATTCAAAGGGCTTTTTCTATTCATTGTCACTCATCCTCACACACATTCTCTCTCTCACACTCTTATTCACTCTCTCTCATGCTCTCCTTTCAGTGTATCCCTAACTTTTCCACATACTGCTTTCAAGTCCCTGTCTCCTTCCCCGCAGCTTCTTCTCTTGCCTCTTCTTGTTCTCCTGTCTTCTTTTCTTCTGTCTTTCTTCATTTCTAGCTTCTCCACATAATCAGCCCAATTTCATATATAAAATATATGTGCATCATTGTTTTTGTAACTGCTACAAAGTATTATTGTCATGCAAAATGGTCTGTGTTTAAATTGCCATTTATATGGATATTGGCAGTTAATAGCAAACCCTTTTGTGTTATGCTTGCAATAATTATTGAGTGGACAAAGAAGTGATGTTAAAGGTAGACAGATTCCTGGCTAAATGGGATAAAAACAGACAGACTGGATGTTTAAATCTATGTATGTTTAGTTTCAGGATAAGCACGAAGTAGAACTCCTAGGAATGCTTGCGGCAAATATGTATCAAGCGTCATTACTGTTTGTTTTACAAAAACTATCAACACTTTCCCATGTTTATTATATACCCCCATTTTCTGAAGGCAGTCCCAATTTTCTTGCTTGGGATCTACTGTTAGGGGAAGGCTTTCAAAAGGGTCAGAAGGGCAATTATTCACAGGCTGCTCTCAATTGAACATTCTCAGCCACTGCTCGAAGCATTTTTGTGTATTTTGCTTGTAGTTCAACATAAAGACATCTACATTAACAAGGTTTTTATGCATTTACACCATGTCTGGATACTTTATGTCCCTATTAGGGAATTCCTATTATATGTTGTCCTCTTTTGATGGCTTTATATTCTACCCTAAATTTGTTCCATTCAGATGTGTTAATGGGCCAGCTGGCTGGGGTTTTCCTCAAGCTACACAATACCAGCCATCCCACTGTCCTGTTGAGATGCCACACTGTCCTGTTTAGATAACACACTGTCCTACATTTGCAGCCAGTGGGGTCATGAGTTTGTTTTAAGATTAGACAATCTGAGGTCCCAGCCAATGCCCAGGCAAATACTTTCTAAGGTTCATGGGAAGAGCACCCAGAGAGCTGGCAACTTTTGCTTTAGAGCACAACCAAACATTTTAGAAACGGTTTAAAAGAGGAACTGGCAACCCGCCAACTTTTACCATAACCATAATAGAAATGAGTACAGGTTGTACGTCTTAATTTTTAAGCTGTGACATTGTTATTATAGACTTTGAAGGTAAGAGGCTATTTTAATTCAAGGAAGATCTGATCTGTGAGAAAATGTAGCAAATCTATCCTTTTCCTTATTTTATGCTCCCTCTCCTTACCCCCTCCTTTATAAATCCTGCCTGAACCAATTAATAACTATGTTCCAATAAAAAAGGGAGCAATGACGTGAAGGAAAGAATTTTCGTACAGAGCCAGGTAATAGGAAGTTAAAAGGTAATTCCCATAAGAAAAAAGTACCGGTATTTTTCTCCTGGAATGTAAAGTACAGAAATATAGGTTAGCATCAACAAAACAAAATCTTTTTTTTTTCAAATAAACTTTATTTTAAGGGCTGCCATAGTTATCATTCATGTGGTATTTTGGACTTGTGCTCTCCACATTGAGCTGATTCTTGATGGCATTGCCTATAGTCTTTAACTCCTACCTGTACAATGAAATCCTTTTATTAGTCACAGTGTTAGGCTAGGGGATTGTTTGCCACAAGGCAATATGATAGAGAATCAGGGTGTTTGTCTTGTTGATTGGGTTAAAGATAACAGAGCTAGAACAGATAAAATCACAAATATGTGCTAAAAAAAAATATAATCCAAAAAAAAGATTTAAAAAACGAAAACAGCCCAATGTTTTAAAAAACATTCTTATGGTACTACCAATAAAAAAATGGTATGAATTTGCCTGTAAGATGACTGCTTCCATTGTAAATAAATAAAGAGTTTCAAACACATACATACTGTGTGTTTAAATCATAAACATTATAACGTGGGTTTATTTTAATGCATTGAAGTGTAAAATGTAGTATCTGGTGTAACTAGGTCCTAAGTTCTTGGCCCGCTCAGCGTGTCTTGCTTTCTCTTACAATATATTTCCTTGTCGCTGAAATGATGTCCTGTTGTCATTTCCATTGAAGTAAACATCCTGAGGACTTGTTTTATTCCCTTTGGTTCCATTACAATGATTTCAAAAGTGTCTGGCGTGCCAGATACTCGGTGTATCACAAAGCAAAACTGATCCACCCGCCTGTCAACTGCTGAAATTCCTGGTTACGAATCCCCTTTTGTGTTGCCATCAGCTGTCAACCTTCACCCTATTTTTAGGTAAGAAATTTCTCCCAGTAAAACCACATAGCAAAAAAGTAAGAGAGAAACCTTAACATGGCTGTATTGAGACCACTTCCTGCGACGTCTGCCAAGTAAAAGAAACCATGTTCACAGCATGCGTTGAATTAAATGGCTTATCATAATTTAATACACATGACCATTGGTCCGGACAAGCTTAAACGAACCATACTGCATATTTTATGTTATGATGGCAACAACAAGATCCCTCTCTTTGATCTTTGATATGATCTTTTTGCACTCCAAACCATTAGAACTTTTGTACAATGTATTTTCATAAAGAAACTAGAGCTATTCTTTCGAACTCATGTTTCACACTGTGAAAAATAAAATCCCAGTTATTTCCTTTATAATCTTATAGCCACACAATCAGATTGTGATTTTTTAGTGATAGCATTACAGCCATAACCCATAACAATTATAATAACTGATGGATTCCTTGTATATTATCTTAGATGGTGTAACATATCAAGGGAAGAGGCTTAACCCCTTAATGACAAAGCACGTACATGTACGGGCTCAAAATGCATGGTTTTCAATGGGTTTTGGGAACGCCCATTGTCCTAAAGGGGTTAATAATGGCTCTCACTGTATGGCGTAAGAGCAACTCTTTCTCTAACTTTAATGCGTATCCAAAGACTTTTTCACCGAGAGGACATCTCTACAATAATTGTGTGCAATAAACCACGTGATGTATACATATAGGGAGCATGGAATAAAGATCTAACGTTAACAGAAAATACATTCTAGTTATATTATGCAACTGAAACGCAGTCACATGTCTTCCCCAAAAATTACAGCAATTTGAAAAAAAATGCTTTTTTTTGCAAAGAGACCAAAAATGTTTCATGAAGCTTGGGATTAAAGCACTTATAGTAAAAATAAAGGGGCAGGAATGGGTTAAACGTTGTAGGAAAAAATGCAGGTGCACTGGCACCTCTGCAGCTGTCTGTATGTCATCATCACTACACTGACAGGTTCAGCACCTGGGGCTGAGAGCAGGGGGTTTTATTTGTGCTGCACATGAGCCGTAGTAGAGTGACAAGCTCCCATGCACTCCATCTAACACACATTGCAAACATCCCCTTCCCAAAAAATAATAATGATTCATTTTAGAGACCCGGGCAAGGACAATAGATGCTTTTAAAGCGTATTTCTAGAAGGCAAATCATTCTGATTTGTACCAGATTTATCAAACTGTCAATCCCCATATAATACAAGTATATGAAATTACAGAATTACAGAAGAGGTAAGAGGTTCTGAATCAGCACTTGTCGTGGAGATGGAAGGATTCTACTGAAATGCATAGTTTTCATATAAATACTTAGTGATGCATGAAACAGCCCTTCCTACGACTTCCCTCCCACCAACTTTGGTTAGGGATCACACCATGCTAACTAGATACTGTCCAGACAACAAGGATTCCAAGGTTGTCCTTTTTGCCTAAAAAGATACCACATCCTTGTTTTTTGGTGGCGAAGGTTGATTTAGCATAGATTGTACAGAACAGGACTCAAGAGATTAAAATATCAAGAGTTATCAGTGACAGAACTAGAAAATCTTGCACCTTAAGCCAGTATTATCCATGCCCTTATCATCTCCTGCCTTGATTATTGTAACTCTGTCTTAGCTGGTCTTCCTCTCTGTTATGATGCATACCTGTTTCTGGACCTGAGTCTGCAAGAGTCGGCTTCCTCATCCCTGTTCAGTGAACCTGATTCCTGTCTTGAGCCTCGGCCGAGGGGTGTCCTGTCTTGAACCCCGGCCGAGGGGGTGTCCTGTTGTGAGGTGCGTCTTACCAGAAGGAATCCGATGTGCAGGACTGGAACACACTTGCTCAGAAACAGAACACACGCAAGGGGCCTGGTGAGGGTAACACGGCACTTGGTAGTGTAACTGTAAGCACGAGTGGTCAGAGAGAAGCCGTTTAGCAGACCAGGGTCGGGACGCCAGAGGTACACGTAGTCGGTAAGGATAGCCGGGGTCAGGATGCCAGAGGTACACGTAGTCGGTATGGATAGCCGGGGTCAGGATGCCAGAAGTACACGTAGTAGCAGGAAGAGCCAGGGTCAGGAAACCAGAGAAACACAGGAAGCCGTTTAGCAGACCAGGGTCGATACCGGGAGAACAGGAACAAGACAAATATAATATATATATATATGCAACGGGGAAGCTCACGAAATACGGACAGGACCAGTATAACTGAGCACTGAGAATACTGTGCTCGAGGTTTAAATAGCCCGGGGGGGCGTTCCCCGACGTCCAGGACGTGATTGCGTCCTGCGTCGCCATAGCGACGCAGCGGAATCCAGCCGGCGGTCAGCTTCATAAATATTCATGAAGCGGCCGCGTGCGCGAGCGGCTGCTTCAAATTCCAACGTGCGGTGCCGGCGTTTCTGCCGGGGAGGAGAAGAGGATGGCCGGGAACCAATTAAGGTAGGTGCCTTACACCTGTCTTGAGCCCCGGCCGAGAGGGTGTCCGGTCTTGAGCCCTGGCCGAGGGGGTGTCCTGTCTTGAGCCCCGGCCGGGGGGGTGTCCTGTCTTGAGCCCCGGCTGAGGGGGTGTCCTGTCCTGAGCCCCGGCCGATGAGGTGTTCTGTCCTGAGCCCCGGCTGAGGGGGTGTCCTGTCTTGAACCCCGGCCGAGGAGGTGTCCTGTCCTGAGCCCTGGCCGTGGAGGTGTCCTGTCCTGAGAGCTGGCCGAGGAGGTGTCCTGTCCTGAGCCCTGGCCGAGGGGGGTGTCCTGTCCTGAGCCCGACCGAGGGGGTGTCGTGTTCATGATTCCTGTCATGGAGGAAGTCGTCTGCTAAGCGGTGTTCCGGTCATCTGGTGGTCTCATTTCCACCATCTCATTTCATTTCCGTTCAGATATGCTGACTTCTGTGTCAGAGGAGCGTTTGCAAGAAACGTCTTCCTCATTCCTGTCTGAAATGCTGATTCCTGTTTTGGAGGAGGTTGGTCTGCTAAGCGGATTCTTTCTTCTGAAGAGATTCCAGAATCCTGAGTATGCTGCTTCCTTGGTTGACTTGTTCAAACAGTTTTCCCGTCAGAGAGCGGGCCTTCATTCTGTTGACGTTTCTGTTCGCGTCCGGAGGCCGATCATTCGGATGGGGATACTGTCAGGGTCCATCCAGGCTGCGGAGCTGCATATTTCTGTTTTTCCCTGCCTTGCCTCAGTTCCCATGTTTTGCTGAGGTCCACTCCTGGATTTCGGTATGCTCTGTCCTGAACCTCTGATTCCTTGATTCCAGTCTGCTCTTTGCTTCAGCTGCTGTTTCCTTTATAAGGTGTGTCCCACCCATTTGTTCTGTTTGTCTCAGTCTGCAGTCTACAGGTATGTCCTGCTTGGTTTTGTATATAGCGTCAATGTTCAGTTTATTAGTACTTTTGTATTCAGGGTTTAGCGTTAGGACCCACCGTCATTGGAGTACTTTGGCGTAGTGGTGGGCTAAGCATAATATGGCCATATTATGTGACGGAATCTCCAATTGTTATCTTATAGTCCTAGGCTAGTTCCTGTATTCAAGTCTGCCTGTTTCTTATGTACCTTTGCCCTTTTTCCTTGTATCATCTGAGGATTCTGGTTCCTCTCTCCTCTCCCCATGTCCTAGTCAATATGCCTATCCTTGCTTAAAGGAGAAGCGTCCGAGGATTCCGGCTCCTCACTCCTTCCGCTGTGTTCCTTGCCTTGTTCCCCGTCCTTTGCTGTGCCCTGTATCATTCATGTCTTGTCTGGTTATGTCCCTTGCTCAGTCTCCCTGTTCCTTGACCTGTCCTCCTTGCTTGCTACGTTTCTGTTGATAATCTGCTTAGCTTCTGTAGTCCCAGCCTGCAGCATCCTGCACATGATTCCAGTGCTATGTTTCATGCCTGCTTCAGGGTGCCTGCAGGATATCTTCACGTTTTGGACAACATCAGCTGCTATGTCAGGGTGCTGGTATGTGGCTGCACAACTCTTGATACCCACGGGAGAGTGCAGTCGCCCTGCACCAGGCTCTGCCCAACTCCGCTCCTGCACCGTAACTCCTGCACACAATCTTTGGGTGCGCTAGGTCTTTACAGTCGTCTGTATGGACCTGGTCTGTGACAGTTTTTGTTTCCATTAAAAAAAGACATATGAGCTTTTGTGGACTAATTTTAATCCAGTTTGGACATACTTACCATGTCATATATGTCATATGTTTATTTTCCATTAATTTAGTTGCTTGGTTTGGCATTTTATATAGTATACCTTGTCATTTGATGGCATGTACAATTTGTTGTGTATTTTTATTAGATAAAATGCAATTTATGTATGGTCAGTAAATACATTCAGGTTTGGTCCCTGCTTAACAAATTATAAATGGTGTTGTCCATAACTCTTACTTCATGGAATAATAAGTATTGATAACCACACCATCCCTTATGATTAGATCTTACAAATATCATGATCTTAAATGATACTTTATCATTGACACTTTTTTCTACTTGACTAATAGTATTCCTATATATCTTCAACTTAGATTTTCTATTATGTTCTCTACTGCTGCTTTACACAGATGTTTGGAATAGTTTGTTTTAAACTCCTTTAGACTGGATAAATCTAAAACCAGTGTTTTTTCAGTTCTCTATGTTAATATTAATAAAATAAAATATGTCCTTAAAAAAATAACAAAACAAAAAATCATTCTCTTATATTAAGGAGAAGCTGAAGCTGAATGCCCCATCTGGGGTTTAACATTTCACGCCAATCAGTGGCAGGAAAGCAGTACTATTGAAATCATTAGGCACCACAAAAACGTAAATGGACCTCTCAGCTATCAAATGCATAAAGGAAAATATGTGGCTAGAGTATGACTTAACAAATAATACTTCTATCTATGCAACATGTGATGGACCGGAAAGTGGACTGTGAAAATTGTGGAAAGTGGACTGAGAAAACATATACCTCTCACATTTTTTTATTTTATTAGTACAGTTCTTGGAGTACAATGTAAGGTATTGATGAAGCAGCCTGTAGGTAGCGCTGAATGCCGTAATGAGGGGGTAAGTGACATTCTGGCCAAAATTGGCAATAAAAAAAAAAGCCAAACAGCTAGAATGACACTGACTGCAAACCGCTCCTGCTTCTCATTATTCTACAGTTGCTGCCTCTCATTCCGCCATGTTTGAAACCAGTAACATACACTTAACTTTTAGATATCTTTTCAGGTGTCATGTGTCCTTGTATGTAGTAATATTGTACAGAACCATCTAGGGCCCCCAGGAGTGAACCTGCATGTTCTAGTTCCACAATGGCTTTAACGCGATTATTGACTTGCCATTCAGCTATATTTTCTTTTTGGGTCATTGCTATTTTGTCAACAGTTGATTAATTAAAAATCAACATAGTGAGGGTCATGGTGACGCTTTATAAAATGATTTCCTTATGCAAAGATTTACATTGCCAAGTATCTAAAGCAACAGACTAAACTTTCTATTATGCGTGTGTTGCCTAAAGCTTAAGAGGGGGACATAATTGTAAATAAAGGTTGTGTTATTTATTTCTATTGCTAAGTGAAGTTAAAAAAAACTTTGCAAAGATGCTAAGCAGCTTATAATGCCAGTTTTGTCTCTGTTTACTCCCCTCACAACTGCGTTTTTTTTAACACCCTAATTATTTTTACCATATGTTGGTTTAATCAAGGTTCCTCTTTTACATGTTTAATGAACGCACACAGTTAATTCATCCAGAAGAAATAGGGCTTTTGTTTGAACCCCTAGAGTGATAGTAAATAAAAACAATAATATAATTTTAGTTATTAAGAAAGACTAGAAAAACTTGGAAAGAGATGTCTAAGAGGGGATCTGATCACATTGTACAAATACATACAAAGTCAGTATAAACAGCTCTCCAGTGATCTATTTACCAAAATCCCTTTATAAATCTATCATATGTATACCAGTGATGTCACAATGACATCACTGAGCTCACTGTATTTATTTTTTACTTATTTTATTTTTCATTTTTGTTTATACAGTTGGATCACTTGTGTAGCAGTACTAGTACGTCCTAATGGGGTTCTTAGCACTTTTAATGACGTATTGTACGTCTATATTGTGACGGAGACCCGTCATATAAAAATATTATGACCTTTAATGCCTACATTTACTACTGAGGCGTACAGCAGTGTATCTCCTTAACCACTTAACGGACGATGATGGTTCAGGGCCATCATGCAAAAACGGTCTGAGAATTACCTTTGACGGTCCTTAACCGTCATGAGGTTAAATCAGTTCAGAAAGCAATCAAACATTGCTTTCTTCACTCAGATTGTGTTGCTGTAATGCCTCAACATAGAGGCATTCAGCAACAAAGAAAAAAAACGTCCCTGGAGCGTTTTTATTAGTTTGAAAAAAGATGGCAGGTTTTTTAAATATGGCGGCGCAATGCCGCCGGTAAAAGCAATCGCTTCCTTTACTCAGTTAGTGTTACTAAAATGCCTTGATATCTAGGTATTTCAAGAACACCAAATGAGTGGAAAAAACGACCTCTGATCGTTTCTTAAACAAAGCTTTAGCTTTTTACCAGCCAAACAATCTGACAAACCCATGCATGTGGGGTATCGCTGTACTTGGGAGATGCTCCTGAACACATATTGGGGTGTTTGACAGCGACACATACCAGGACCTAAAGTACAATATGTGTGGGGAAAAAAAAAACATTTTCACTATGTTTGGGTTTTTTTTTTAAATAAGATGATATGATCAAAATAATATTTGAAGAAATAAACAATGTATAACTTGTGTGGGTACACTAAATGGGTGAGGAGAAAATTACAACTGAACACGAGTACAGCAAAAGTGTTAAAACGGCCTCGGTCCCAAAAGGTACAAAAAGAAAAAATAAGCCCGGTCCTTAAGGGGTTAATATAAAAATCTATTTTACTCTAAATGTAGATGATGCAACTGTATTTTAAAGTGCTGTACTTTAAAGATCTTTGTATTGTCCTTGAACAATGCATATGCCAGCTGAGAGGTCCCTCAGTTTCTGTGGTGCCCCTCTTGAAAATAAGGTACGGTACTTTTATATGCATTTTTTATTATTTAACAAAAGACAAACCTGTCATAAAACATTATGTCCTACGTCCATGTTTTGTTAAAAAAAACTCACTGAACTGACTGTGACAAGAGTGGAATGAGTGTCTACTGAATAAAATGCTTTTAGGAACCACTGAATTTTACAGTACAGTAATGTCCCTCTAACAGGGTAGTTCAGTCATTGAGGTCTGTTGTTGTCTATCCCTATGCAGAGCTTACGGCTTTCCATAGATTTGCATGTGATATGCTGTATAGCCTAAAAGAAACTGTTTCAGCCTCAAATACTATAACCCTGTGTTACTATAAATGCTTAAAAAGATGCATTATTATTATCAATAAACAGTCTGATAGGGAAATCCAGTGTCCCTGACATGATCCTCAACATAGAATGTATATTTGCTTTGTAAGTACCTTTTATACAATAGAAAAGAGTTATGTGACAAGAGCTTTTACTACTAGGCTGTGGTTACACTACTACAGGGTAGAAACAACAATATAAAAAATTAAATGCAATACTATAACCACAACGTATTTATTCTGGATAGAGAAACTAAATTGTTCAAAATCTGACATCCTGGAATATACTATATATAGCCCTGAATGAAATTGCACATGGCTCTGATCTTCTCAGTCGATTCATTTAGATCTGACAGCACTGTACTATGACATGAAATGGAAACTTAATACAATGTTTAGAAGCAGAAATTGTACCAAACAAATAATTTTGCATTTCATAGAATGAAGAGTACATCCTGCCACCAGTTTTTTGAAAGAGCGTAGGTAACAAATGTTTTGATACCTGCACACTGGTGTCTGTTGATGTTTTTTGAGGGCTAGGGCAAACTCAAAATCAAATGTTCACTAGTTCTTCATTTCATTCACTCATTCCTTATTTTATTTCAACATTCATTATTTAAACCCACAGAGCCTTCAGAAGTTAGAACACATTAATTACTTTTAATACAAAGGTAGCTTCTAGTAAGGTGCATTGTTGTACCTATATATATATATATGCTTTTTTCCAAAATGGTGACTAAAGTACTAGTTTTGAAATTGGAACAATTTTCCTTTTAAGACCACTTCATTCTTCGTTTTTTTGTTAATGTTAATTAATTAAACCTTTTTCAGCCCATTTAGGCTCAGCTTAAACTCTATCTTTTAGTGCAAGCTAGCCATGAGCTGGGTCTCATAGAGGTAGGGAATTTAAACACAAATGGGATAGACATACTTCCACATGCCACGTCAAGTCAAGTGTCATTAAACCAAGACAAAATGTTTGGACTTCCAAAACAAATATATTTTGGTTTTGCAGGCTGGTGGTTTGTTCTTTTTTTAGATACCCCAAAATCAACCACTTGATATTTTGGTATGATGCAAGAGTTTTCCTCGTCTGTCTCTTGGGAAGATGGGGCAAAGGACCTATTCTATTCCCTGATACTGGCTGAATTGAATACAATTTTTCTGATGGCTTCCAGGAAAACTTGATTAGGGTCTACTCTGTACATTCTACCTGCAAATGGCACGAAATGGACTATTCTACCCATTTGCATATTCCTCAATTTTGTACTTTTTGGGACACCAAAAAGTGCACATTGCATCTGAGTCCGCGCTTATACTTGTGAGCAGGGATGCACCAACGCAAATGCACAGGATGCACAGTGCCCAGGTGGCAGGGAGCAGAGGAAAGAGGGGTGCAGAGTTGTCGCTTTAAACAGGGAAGACATGGGAAAAGGGAAAGGTGAAAAAGAGGAGAGGTAGATAGTAATAATAAATACATAAATAAATAAAACATATAGGGGGAAGATAATGAGGAGGAAAAGAAAGGCGGCAGGTCCATTGTGTGCATTCTGTGTGCTGGTCAAGTCCTATGAGTGCAACCTGGGTGCTGGGCAAGTCATATGTGTGTAAGCTGTGTGCTGGGCAAGTGGTTTGAATGTAACTTGGGCGCTGGGCAAGTCCTGTGGAAGGGCTGGCCTTTGGAGTGTGTGAACTGTGTTCTATGCCTGCTATGTAGGTCAATACCATAAAGGATTTTTTGATCAGTGATGAATCAATGTTCATATTCTTAATTGGGCATTCTGATGGTCCAGCCTTTAATAGTTGATATAAACACATATAATTAAACAGTGATATTAATAAACTGATGTTATATTTGGAGTAATGCTCTACCACAGTCAGTGTCTGGTTTATTATATAGTGATGGGAGTTATGGTGAATCACAGTCAATGTCTGGCACAGTATATAGTGGTGGGAGTTATGCTGTACCACTGCCTGTGCCTGTCTAGCTATATAATGATAATAATGCATTGTACTACCCTCACTATACAATCTGGATCACTATACAATCATAGGTGTTATACGGTTGTGGTATACCACTAAATTGATGGGAGTTATACTGTATAACTGTCAGGCTCAGTTTATATGGATGCAAGTTATGCTGTATCACCCTCAGTGTCAACATTTTTTTAACTCTCTGTAGTTCTAATATCATAAATGTACTTGTTATTTTTTATCTACTTTACTCAAAATAACCTATGTAAAGATATAGTGGGAAGCACAATGTTCTGTTCTTGCCTCGGGTGCAAAAGGAGCTAGCTACAGCTTTTCCCCTCTCACCCAGCGATATCTTTGTCACTGACAAATTTAGTGCATGTCAGGGTTTTCACCCTTTCTCTGCTTCTCTACTTACTTCTCTGCTCAGTACAGATACATACCAGCTGATGACCAACAAGCTCCACGGTTACCTGTTAATCCGCCAGCCCCTTCCTTGTTGTGCTCTGGCTATTTAACTGCTAAGGCTCAAGTCAGAGGGCCCTAAGAGGTGGTGTGATTGTCATGGCAATTGGGTGCTCCATCAGAAAATATATGTTTTAAGGGAGTTTTTTGCTTCTTTGACAAGCAGTGAACTAATTCTTCCTGTATGAAATTCACCAAGAGTGAGTACTTTAAAACAAGTTTCAACATCTTTAAGCACTGAAGCAGTTAAGTTTTCTTTAGAGTCTTGTATCATCTTTTGCATGGGGTGCCAAAGTATGAAATGGTCAAAATGCAGTTCTCTATTTTACTGAACTATTATTATTATTAAAAGGCTGATTGAACCCACTCTGGTTCTTTTACTAAGTTGTGCAGTTGTGCAAGATTATTTTTTTACTATCATACACCAGACAAGAAGCTGTCACGTGGAATGGAAGTAAAACCTAGACATTGGTTTCCTTCTTTTTTACTTGTAATGAGATTAAAGACTGGTTCTGTCTGTTTCTCCAGAAATCAGTCTAAATGTGCAATTGCAAGAACACATGTTCTGCAAGTAAAGAACAAAGCATTCTTAGTTTAAAACAAGGGATTCTGGGAAAGTATGCAGATCTCATCATGGTTTATTCATACCAGGTTGTAAATAGAAAAAAATGTAATCCACAAAAAAGTGGAATTTAGTAAAAAAAAAAATGTGCCTGTGTAAACATATTTCACTATTCGAGAAACGTATGAATGAATCAATGAGTCCAGACCACATGCCTTGGTCAGAAACAAAGAAAGATAGAATTTGATGGCACGACTAAAGCCTTATTTTTATTGAGAGAATGAATTTGTAGGATTTGTTTTGATTTTGTTCTTCCTTTTCTTTAAATTTGTCATGTCTTGCTGATGTCCAGAAAATTGGGAATAGGACAGACACAATGTAGCCCTGGTTTAGTCATGAGTCAGAGTCCTTCCTTGCACTCAAATAAATCTGTCTACTTAGACTTTAAGTGGTCAGTTGAATGATGGTTAGACCAACTTCAGTTGCATGAGCTTACATGTTGACACGTTGTCGCCAGTTCCTCCCTGAGTGCAAGTAGCATTTTAAATTTGGGTTTTTTCCTTTAAAATGGGAGTTGGCAGATGGTTTGCAACCTGTAGTTGTGTTTTCAGCTCCCTGAATTCACTAAGTATTATAAAGGGCCATGTCTGACAAATTTTCAGTGAGTTGATTTTGAGGACATCTGACTGATTTGAATATGCTTTACACAGGGCCATCCAAGCTAGTATTAGAGCAGAAGCACCCTAAAGTTGAAAAGGGTAGTCAATGAGAGAAAACTGCAGCTCTCCTCCAAACTCTCCTGCCAACGGTTTTTCTAGTAAATACATTTCAGGGAAAAATATTTTGGCATTTATTACATAGATTATAAATGGTCTGCAATTATTTTCTAAATATGCACAGTCTAGAATAATGTAATGTTCCAGTAACACAATTTGCTAACATCATATCTAATAAGCAGAAAATAACCTTGTTTCGCGATTTGTCATGCAGACTACAACTGAATCTGACCTGGTAGGGACCATGGCCATTACAAATTCAACACATCCATTATTAAGACTAATGACACAAAACCATTTCATCTCAATAATTGCAGAATTTAATGGGACGCCCACCGTATTAAATTATCTTCATATAACTGCAATGTTCAAATTTGTTAGCTAGTCCTTTTCACCACAGGAGTCTGGGGTAATTTGCATATTTTAAATTATTTACATTAGAAAGCGAAGACAAATCACTAACAGTAGTGGTTTTTTATGTTAGTAATTATACATATGTTATTAAATGTTGATTAGATATGCATAAAGTATTGATTTACTTTGTGCTTGTTTAGTAATTAAAATGCTGGACATCCCTGAAATGATCCTTTCATTTGATGACCTATGCTTCCTGAAATCTAAAGTAGGGCCCTAATGTAGTCAAAATTAATTAAAAATATACTAGATTCTGGATATTTGTGGAATAGGAGATTGCATAGTTATTGATATTTAGAATTTAATTAATAATTATCAATTGGTATTAATAATTATAATTATATTGAAAATTGATTAATGCTTTATCTGCAGCATACCATCATGAAAGAGGCTTAGAAATGTGCTATGTGCTTGAACGTACAACAGTGAACTCAAGATATGTATTTGGATATATATATCTCGAAGGCTAATGTGTTTTCCTAGCTATAATAGCTACACTTATCCAGGAGAATGGGCCTATGGATACATTTTGAAAACATGCTCTGATGTACCCTCGATGTCTGGGACAGACCCGTCCAACCAATGTAGCTACCCAATAACCAAGAGTGGGGTTGAAAAGGCCACAGACAATTTATTTTTTAACCAAGTCATTGCCACGCAAGCAAAACTAGGTGCATTAACAGGCAATGAGTACCAAACTGACTACCATAACATGAATAATTAACAAAAAAACACCCCTAAGCTTACTAGGGTACCAGGTACTACCAACACCGGGGAGGACATACCTGGATGCCCAACCCCAGACCCGGGGCTCCGAGCTGAAATGCCACCAAATGCTTTCCCTCAGAGCATACAGTCCCTAGATGGCTGGTAAGCTTTCGCCAAGAGCCCATGCCTTGACACCTTAAGCCAATTGGGCTCCCCTTACCAAAAGAAACAAGGCCTTTTCAACATACTCTTCTAAAACCAAATTGAAAAATCCAACCTAAGTCAGAGAAATGGGGAAGCCTAGCTGCAGACCGTTAACTGTGGCTCTCCGTCAGGCCCAACACACACATGAGAGTGGCCGACAATCCAATTACATTGTCCCCTAGCCGACTAGCGCTGTCCCTATATGGAAGGAATGGGTACCAAGATCAGCCGCTGGAAACCCCAGCCTACCAAGCAAAAAAGAATAGGCCATCCATTGGCCTTACCTCTAAAAACATTCGCACAAAACAACCCACCGGGCAGATGGGATCACCCAGAAGAGCATAAAGCTCAATCCGTCTACCCCGACCAAACACATCCATCTTAGATAGCTTTAAACAGACAGCCACCTGATCATTACTGCACTCCACATCCCTCACTGCCAAACCCCCTCTGACAAGCTCAGATACCCCAAATGCCACAAAGAAAGCCAATGCAAAGGCAACCTAAACACCCCCACACCAAACCTGTCACAAACCACAGCAAAACATTCAACTGGTCCCCATCACCCAACACTGAGCCCGCCAAGCCTGCCAAACAACCCCACACTACCCAACGCATCGTTGTACAAAGACAACGACTCAGCAGAGACTGTCTACGTCTGAAAAAGACCATTTTATTGAACCAGGAAAGGTAGACTTCCCAAAATGTAAGGTCAGCCCGCATAGCCCTCGAAAACCTGGACCAAATGATGCTCTGCCCGTACCCCCTGCTGTGGCCCTGTACAAGGAGCAGGAAAAAACACGCCCCCCTGGAATCACCTTACAAATGAAATTCAGATGCATAAACCGCAATTAAAGCTGCCTCGATGACACCTTCCTAGTGGAGCGAACCTCCGTCACTCCTGCCCTGAGAGCCGCCAACTTGTCATTAGGAAGGCGACACACCCCAGCCACTGAGTCCAGACCCAGAAAAGCAAAGACAAGTGCTCGGACCCTCCGTCTTATGCAGAGTATGCAGCAGATGCACGCTTTTCCCCGAATCACTCAGCCCTATGCACAAAAAGTTGTCAAGATATTGAACCAAAGAACAACAACCCGCCTCCTCACGAACAACCCACTCCAGAAAATTACTAAACTTTTCAAAGTAGGTCCATGAAATGGAGGACCCCATCGGGAGGCACAAATCCACGTAGAATGCCTCGTCGGGCCAGCACCCCAACAAATTATGGTACTCGGGGTAAAGCAATAAGTGACCCAGGGCCCACATCCTGAACCAGATCCATTGTCTTATCAAAAGAGGTGTAGGAGACAGAACACCGCTCCTTGTCAATGTCATCATTGACCGACCCCCCTGTCATAACTTACCTTTTCTTTGGGGAAGCTTTTTCTGGAGCTTTTTCTCTCTGGCTCGCTGCAACACAACAGACCACGAGTCTCTGCTCCACGCTGTCCGTCTCCTGGCAGCCAGCGAGGGACTCACAGGAGGGGGCACATCCGTTCAGAAGACTGACAGAAGGCGTTCCTGCTTGGGCAGACCTGAGCCCAAAGTTAGCCTTGTTTGGTCTTCTTGTTCAGATTCTCTAGCAGTTCTCTCCTATTTTGTGATATCCCGTGTACCGATTCCTGGCTTGTGTGACTACCTTCTCCGTGTACCAACCTGGCTTGTGTGACTACCTTCTCCGTGTACCGACCTAGTTTGCTTCCAACACTCCATTTAACAGATCCAGCCCTACTACAATTGTCTACGCTGCTGCCATTATTTTACTTAGAGACTGCCTATATATTGCCTATACCCTGCCTATTGTCTGCCTGGTGTCTCTCCTGCCCTGTGTGTTCCTTTTGCGTGACATTACACAAGGCTCATGGATCCTTCTGGGTAATTCCAAGGGCAGATGCTGCAATCTCACGAGGTATGCTTTCAAAGTATAGAGGACAAGATGGATCAACTTTCTCACGCTATGCAGATCCTGCTGTCTAGATCAGATCAGGGTATGACCTCTTCTGCCGGTACTACTCTTTCTGCTCAGACTATTACCCAGGCTGTTTCTCCACCAGTAGCTTCCTTTGCTCCAGTCTCCTTGAAACTTCCTGCACCTAGTTGCTACAGTGGAGATCCTGATGCGTGCTGAGGTTTCCTAGAATCAATGTTTTTTCCAGTTCGAGTTATCATCTCAGATCTTTTTTTATGAACAGGCCAAGGTGGAATACATCATCTCGTTATTATCCGGTAAAGCTTTGGCATGGGCCTCTCCGCTGTGGGAAAACGACTCCCCCTTGGTTTATAATAGTGCTGTATTTGCTTGATTATAAGACAAGGTTTTTTTCAGAGCAAATGCCAGCAGAAGCACTTGCATCAGAGGTTACAGAGTGTGGTCCTTTAAGTAAACTTTCATCTAAGGATGTTAACTCAGGAGGGGTGGATGGGACTGCGGTCTCCACACCTGGGTTCCCCGAATGTTGGGCAGTTGGCCCAGATAACCATTCCACCGCAGAAGTACTGGCATCAAGGCAGAGTGCTGCTGGTCTCAGCCCACCCCTCCGCCTTGTTCCCGTGTCTAACTGTGACCCTCCTGCAGTGCCTGCTCAAACCACCCCAGCCGAAGTATTGGCAACAGGAGAGAGGCAGGACGGCCCCTATCTACCAGCATGGGGGAAGTCCCCGCAACCCCCGTAGAAGAGCTTTCTCCAGGGTAAACTGCAGCTGGCCTCTGCCCTCCCTCACCAGAGGTCCCCCCACCAGAGGATTGTACAAAAGAAGTACTGGGGGAAATATGTATCCCACACAGGTGGATGAGACTGTGGTCGCCACCTGTGGTCCCCATAATTGCTGGGCAGCTGGCTCAGATCCCCAACCCTGGATTGAAGGGGCCCCCACCACCCTGTCATCTCCCCAGCGGCTGAGAAGACTCCAGAGAGAAGGTGCAGTTGTCATGTCTCTCCAGCGGCAGTTATATTTTCCGGGAGAGGCAGAGGTCAGGCGGGTGAGTACTGCTCTTGGAGGGGCAGATTGTTTGGGGCACCAGTTTTGGGAGGGCATTGATGGGCAAAATGATCTGTGCAGTCAACCCATTTGGGGTCTCCTCCTGGGTCAATCCCATTCGGATGGGGGAGAAATGTGACGGACCCCTCCATCACTGGGGCCCCTGGACAGGCCTAAGAGCCAGCCTCCTCCCTATTGACTATGGGTCCTGGCCTTGTAAAGACTTCTGTGTGTAGGTACATGGGGTCAATTTCTACTGATTTCCCCCTGGTACTGGTTTAACCATATTTCGGAAATATTAGAGGCTCTGAGGACTGTGGAGCTGATATTGATTTGGGATCAGTCCTGTACTTTGCCAACACAGATGATGGTTTTGCAATTATTTATTGTATATCATAACTTTTTCCTGTGTCACCCTCTGTTTTCAGCTACCCCAGAAGTATATTGTCTTATCATGTGCTGAGGGGATTATGTCTGGCAGATAGCCAGGATACAGCCAGGGAGTGACAAGCTATTGTTTCAATTAATCTGTTTAATGTCTGACCCCGCCATGGTGCACTAAGATGTTGTTTTTCCCATCCCTCCCCCATTGTATTCCACTATGTTGAAAATTAATTTATGTCTGTATAAAAACCCTGTGTGTCAAATAGTTCTTGTACTTCACCCTGCAATAAACTTCGGCTAGTGATTTGGGTGACTAGAGAGTCGGTGCTTTGGAGTGTGCCCGTATACAGTTCTTGTGAGAGATAGGAAGCAGCTATTGACGGAAGTACCCAGTCGGGGTACAGGGCGTCCTGTTACAGTTACCTTGTACAAAGAAAGAGAAAAGTGACCCAGAGACCCAGGGAATCAGTGCCTCGTTCGGAGATGCAGAGAATTCCCAAGTACGGAGATGAGGCATCCTGTGGGCACAATGCTCCATGGCATCACATATTTGTGGTGGAGCCATTTATGATATCATACTCCATTATATATACTTAAACATACAGCGCCTTATAATAAATAAGTGAACAATACAAAATCCCAGGTGCAGAAAAACATAATATCTTCCTGGTCTATTATAAAAACATATATCTTATGGGTTTAAGATTCTCTGTGTTGTTACAGTATACGTTTTTCAACTTTCACTATTGTGCTTCTAATAATGTATCTCCTGTTTTCCTGTGGTTGTCTCCTTTGTTCCCCTCCTTCTCTCAGCTTTGTAGTTTTTCCTGTATCCTATTAGTGGATCTAAGTGTAGCTGCTGTGTGGCTCTTGGTGTCTCTCCTGTGTGACTCTCCCTGTCTCCCCATTACCCAGATTCTATGTACTTTCCCTTTCCGTCAGTGTAGTACTGCAGGTGAACTGACATAAATGCTAAATGACATTGAATAGCCTCCCTTCCATGTGCTCATCACTGTGGCTCTAGCCTGAAAAATGGAAATACTATTCATAATATAACTTAGATTTGACTGTTTACCAGATTTGTGCACTTGTTTTTGTATGACCTTTATTTTTTATGGAAATTGCCTGTTTCGTGCATTGGTATGAATCAATGAAAATGAGGATGATCTGCGACGAAATGATTACTGTAAATGGACTGCAATGATTCCCGAAAAATTGTCATGATTCGTCCATTTGTTGCCATGTGTAGCCGCTGCCACTACAAGCTGGATTGGCGCCATTACAAGCCATTTTGGCACTCATTGATGAGGCAAGGTGGTTAGTGACTGTGCATAAGAGGGTATATATCAATGACTGATAGGTAGAAGTAGCCAAAAAATCTGGTGGTTATGGCTGTGATTGACGGGCCCAACAAACTGTGGGTTTTTCCCTTACTTTTTTGCACTCTGGCCAATCACCATTTGCATGGGGAACCGACAAGCATTATTTTTTTTTTTAATTGTCAGTAGTGTCAGAGTGTGAGACAGTGACAGTTAGTTTAGCAGAGGCTGAGATTGATGATCATTGCTCACTTACCATACTGCCAGTTAATTAATACTGTTGTAGGGTAGATTTGAGAAACTGTAGTGACTACTGTAGTGTATTACAGGGACTGCAGTAGACATTGTCCCCTGTTCCTGAGTAGAGTTTAGTTTATTAAGACAGTTGGCAATTTATACTACTAGCCAAACCTGTAATTTGTGGACAAGTTATTTTTTTCTATTATATCTATTATTCTTCATCGGTAAATAAATATTGATGACAGTATAATATGTATAATACATGTTATTGGGGGATTAAAGTAAAAATGTATACAGCATTTGAAATATATATGAACAGAACCATACAATCTATATCCTATGGATTTTTACATGGTAGGTTTTGCCTAAGGATTGACATTTTTACAGCAGTGCTTTGTAGTCCTTAAGGCCCTTAAAGTGAAATTATCACTTTTGTTCTACCTTTACATTTTAAAAAAATGTGTATGCTAGACCTTATCAACTTTTCTTTTTTCCGAGGTTGAGATGATGATTGTTGTTGGCTGGTTCAGTTACCCTTTGTAATGGTGGACTACAGGGTTGAAACTAGAAACCACAGAGCCCTGGTACGAAAATTGCCCTGGGGTCTCCCAACTTCACCAAACAACATGTCCCAGAGAGCCACACCATGAGAGCAGCCTCGTTTCACTGCAGGGTCACGTGACATGACCCAGATAGGTTCCTGTCTTCCTGTGTCCATTCAAGTTAATTTTGAAAGGGCACTTCAGACCTGGACTGGTATAGTCCAGTTCGGAAGGGCTCTTTCTAAATTATTTTGAACTGGTACGACGAGACAGGGACAAGTGGGGCATGGGCCCCGTCACAGTTGCTACGATCTGGTACGACCCCTGCAGTTACGCCACTGGTGGGCAAGCAGAAGGAAGATAACAATAAGTAAAAGTTAGGTCCTATTTATAGTGAATATCCACTGCTTGTGTGTGATTTTTTTGCCACATATGTTACTTGTACAGCAGAGCGATTATAACATGTAACTACGTGGCTATAAAAGGAAAAAAATACAGAAGACACAAAGCCACAGAAAGCTGGTTGTTTTATGGGAATTTCCTGTATGTGACACTTGAAGGAGTATATTGGGACAGAGAGGAGTCCTTGCTTTCCTTTCCTAAACATTGTACTTCTGTTTCTATTTAGAGGAGTCATGGTTAAGACACAAGTTGAGTGAGTTCATGTATGTGCAGGAAGGAGGCCCCTTTCCCAAATAACTTGCAGTCTTTCTAACACTCCTAATGCTGATTGTTGTGCCAAAAACTTTATATGGATGATTTTTTTTGAATTTGGTGTAAAAGATGGGCAGAGTAGTATATGAGCCAAGCATACAGTTAGCTGGAACAAATAAGTTGAAGGTTATGTATAAAAAGTGATTTTGGTGCAAAGAATAAAACATGGTCTTGTTACCCTAGACTAGGGGCGTCCAACATGAGATCGGCAGCCAGGGCAACCGGGATCACAAGAGCCATGCTACTTACCTGTGGGAGGGTCTTTTGTACTGCAAAGAGGAAGCTGAACTCAGCAGAGTTCACGTGACATCACATGACTCTTGCTAACAGCAATCACAGTCCCATCACGCCTAGGTTCCAGCATTTACTGGTTGCCTGGGTATAAAAGGAGTGTGATTGCTGTTGTCCAATTGTGGTGTGTTACTTACTTTTAATAAAAGTGTGGTTAACACACCAAAATTGGACAAAAAAATACAATAACAATATTAATTTATATATGATTGTTGACAGCAATCACACTCCTATCATGCCCAGCCATGTACAATTTTGGTGTGTAACATACTTTTATTAAAAGTGTGGGATTTTTTTATTTTTAAAGGTGGGGAGGTCGTTTTTGGTTTTGGCTAAGTGAACCCTGAATTTTCGGTTTTGAGACAGAAATTTCATTTCGGTGTACCCCTTGGATCAATAGAACTATTTAATTTTTACTTATTCATAATCCTGAATTTGTAGTCACAAAACTTTCTAGGCCCAGAAATCAGTGAGAGGAAAAGTAAAGGTTTTGTGTCATTTACTTTATTTTAATCTGCATTATCTTATTAAAGGCCATATTTTCTCACAAAGAAAAATGAGTGCGGCCCTCGCACGTATACAATTCTGATGAAGTGGCCCACTGCAGAATAAACTTGGACACCCCTGGCCTAGTGTATCTGATTGGTGACAGTGAGGCAGTACAAACGCAACCTTACTTTTCAGAGTTTTTGTATCTTAATTTTGAGGGCAATATACGGAGAGAACAGCTGTTCTTCATATGACTAAACCAACCAGCAATTCTGTTGCTTTTTAAGTACAGCCCATATGTTTTCACTTTGATTTTTGTACCATTCCAAACAAGTCAAACAGCCTTCTCTTATATAGACATTGCGTTGGATCACAAACTATCACAATAAATTGCAATTGTTGTTGTGGTTAGGTTATTTTATCCGATTCAACTGCAATTTTTATTCTTAGGCATGACTCCAAGACTCAAGGTCTGAACAGAAGTTGAATCTGTGCAAAACAGCTCAGATTTAATAATCTTTCCTTTTTCTTTCATTTTATATGAAATGAAAACTCATCTCACTTCTTGCTTTGTCTGTACTTTGTCTTTCAGTTAAACAGAGTCCAGGATCCTGTAGGCTGGAACTAGTAACTAGGGTGCCAGCATGTTGGCATCCCTCTGATGAGCGGCACCCGGTGCAGACTGCCCCACACTAGGTACGCTACTGACATTAAGCATGTGGTGGGCAACATCTGGTGGTTGTTACAGAGAGGGAGCTTGTTTACTACCAATCTTTAGGACCAGAGTTTACCCAGCCGCGGCTATGGAACTCTGGCCCGGCTACCGTGCGGACTGTTCCTGGGGATGTTTCTGACGCTGAGCTCTCCATAGATACCCTGGCATTGATGCCACTCCCTCGGGATCACCCCAAAATAATGACTCTTTGTCGGGTGGGCATTGCTGGCCATAGAACTGTATGGCGGCACCGGGCTGTCTGGTGGTCTCAAAACCATTTTATTCCAAATCTGGTCATATTGCCCCCATGTCCTATTTGGGACATCTTTAAAGCTGGTCAGTTTTAAAAAGTACATATTTTATTATGAAAGCTGGGCACCATTGACTTTCATGGTTGATTTCAGTACCTGTATTCAAACTGCAGGGGAAGCTCTCTTGTCTCTGGAGAGACCCTTTGAGAACTTGTTAATTTTTTAATGGGCACCCATTAAATACTACACATGTTTAAACTAATGAAGTGCCAGGCACATCAATTGTCGTCAATGTGATGATTTTCTGTAACATGCTTGGCAAATCAATTATCATGGGGTTAAAATCTTAGGCTGAAGGGGTTGTTGGATGAAATCTAACGTGTTGGGAACAGGAAAATGCAGAGCAGCACAGCTGGGAGGGTGCTTAAAGCTTGGTGAAACCTATGTTTATTTTGCTGGGTTTTGTTACTACCCTGAAATTAGAACGAGCCATTATTAGTTTAGCAAGTGCTCAAATTGAGCCAGGCTTCTGTTTGTAGTTTTTCTTTTCTATATTGCATAGTTAAAAAAGACTGATTGTTGCTTGGAACCTGTGCAGAATTCAAAAAAATATTATAAGAGACTGCTATCCTGTATGTAATACCCTGGAAGACTGGGCTTTCTGCCCATGGAAGGAGCAGCCCACTGACATGCAAGATCACAGTGGTTACTCTCCATCAGATGAGCAAAATAACACAGTGTACCTTGTTTCATAGTTAGATAATATTTCTGGATGCGCACATTGAGGTTAGTATACGCCCAATGAGACAATACCAAGGACACACTGTACCCAAAGATCAAAACCATGAACATTTTTTATAACACTGCATCAAGTTGAGAACAGCAACGTTTTTGCCATAGGTAGGGAGAACACCATCCGTTATGTAGAAATTGTTCAATTTAATAATAGTGCCTTTTTATTAGGAATAAATACTCTCTATACATCAAACTTTACAATATGTCACAAATGCAGGAACCTGAAAATTGCACAAGCTCTTATGCTATAAAAATATATGATGGTAAATTACTTTAAATTTATTAGGAGTCTCCCTCAATGACTTTCATAATAAAATGTTTCTTTATTAAAGAGTAACCACACTGCTTGCAATGTGTTCTGCTTCTAACCTCCTCGATGCGCGCTTTTGGAATGTGAATTTTAATTCAGTTTAGCAATAGTAACAGAAGCGTGAATGTTTTCACAGTACCCAGCTAAATGTTACATCCAAATATGGATTTGAATATAATTACAAAAAAAATTTAGCTTTCAAAGACTTTATAAAATATTTGTCAGTTGACATAGCAGTCATTCCCCCAAATATTCATAAAGTGGTCAATTTAAAAAAGTATAAAAGTTAATCATCTCCCTAGCTTAGTATCATGACATAATTTCCCCTACGTGAATATGGTTCTGTACTGCTATACTAGGTAAGACAACTTTACATGGATATATTTAGCTACGCCTCTACTAATTGTGAAATATGCAAATATCAAGGTCTGCTTAAGGTATAGAATGTGGCTTTGCGTCCATTAGCTTTGCCATATTGCCAACTAATATGCATGTAAACTTACTTCTTTAACATTTCCTCTGCTTCTAAACTCCATGTGCACACAGCCTACAATAAAGTAAGTTATGTGTTCTAGGAGCATAGCAGAAGAATAACTTGGGCTTCATTAATGATGAAGACAGATATACGTTTCTGAAAGAATGCGCAATAGAAACACTTTAGGTGATACGCACATACCATCAAACACTTCTTAAGGCCAGAAGAAGACTTTGTATTAAGGTCATGATGAAAAGCATGGTTTATTGAGTAGGGCTTTATCAAGACTTTTTATGTTACTTTCTGACCTTCTCATAGCCATACCTGGCAACTTCCCAGAGCTTTTTCATGCGGGACACGGCCAGGACTGCCCACTGGCAGAGAAAATGGGCGGGGAACGGGGTGTGTCAAGACCCCGCTCGAGTGCCACGGAGGATTCGGGTCTTGACCTGGAGAACCAAAGAACCAGAGAACCAGCTTCACCCAGAGATCTCCAGGTCAAAAGTGGAGAGTTCCCAGGTATGATCATAGCTACTAATGTAAAGTAAAATATTTAAAGTAAGAACAGACAAACATTCTGAGCTCCTAGAAAAGAGAGACAACAGAAGATGAAAGAGGCATTTGCCTGCAAAATATAATTACCAATACGGTAATTTTAGCTATATAAATTCAGAATTGTGAAAGTTCAATATATTTTTTGGGGTTCTTTTGCAAGCTGGCACCATGCCACATTATTTTGATGACATTAAAATTTCCATTTTAGGAGAGGGCTGAACTTAATCTCATAGAGTAAAAAAAATGCATGGATGGGAAAATTAAGCAAAGGATTAAGCTGCTAAAAATCTATTAGTGCAGGATAATAATATGCTGGCTTACTTGCAGGTCAGAGCTGTTCCTGTTTTGCACAGATGATCTCTAACAAGATTGAAACAGCTGTAAACGGAGGGAATGCTCAGGAATACACAACAGGGCTCAACAAAAACCAGGTGCCTGATGGACATGGCACCAAGCAATTGCTCCATGAAGCCTAGTGTTTCTTCCGTAGGACATGGGGTGCACTGAGGCTGGTGTGTCCGGTGCACTTGTTATAGTAGTCAAGTAAACGTATGTCTTGCCTTCTATGATTGACAGCCCCACACACACTAGCTTGCTCATTAGGACCCTCTCTCCATACCAACAAGTGCTAGTGAGTAAGAATAGAAGAACTATTTGCTAAACTAGAGGTTTGCAGATAAATTGACAATTTCTCATGCAGAAAAATCAAGCTTTATGAGTCGGACACACCAGTCATCATACGCACTCTAACTGGCAAAGTGGACCCAGACAGCACTCAAATCAAATTTTTGTGATCCCTAAAATACTTTTCTGTTGTGTAGTGATTTTACCTGCTTTCCCCTACCTCACCAAGTGGAATTCTTGTGTATTTAAAAGTACACGTGAGACAGGTGCCATTCACCAGCAATTATGCCATATAACCATTTTGCCCAAATATCATGCTATTTTTTATGAAAATGAGCACTGTAGGCTATGTTTCTTTGCACATTGCCACAAAATGTGCTTCTATTACCATACCTTTGCTGCTTGTCCTGACTAATTTATGCATTTCTGTATTTGGTTTTAAATCTATAGTTCCATTGCTCTCACATGCTAATTTTAGAGAATATCCTTTGTTATAATTCTGCTCTGGGTTAATCAAGATAATACTAATTGTGGCTTTTATCCTGCCATTCTCTGTCTACTTAATCCCCAGTGGATGAGGTCTTTATTTACAACTCTGTGTGCCTTTAGTATGCAAAATACGCAAAGAAAAACCTCCATTAGCTGTAGTGGCAGCTTGTGTTATATATTTGCACTTTTCCCATTTTGATGAAACCTATTTGTTTCCTTTATCCATCCATGATTAGGATGATGACAGCCTTATGTTCCATGCATTAGCAGGGAGATCTCCTTGACAATACACAATAACACAAGACGTAATAGTATGCCCTGTGTCCTTAAGGGACAATCTGTCAGGCTTTATTAGACCCTGTATCCTTAAGGGATAAGGATTTAAGGTCCCCTCAGCTTGTAATTGAAAATAATTGCAAAGGAAATATGGCTTAAGGCTAATTTTAAAATTACTTCCACTAGTTGCTACTACTAAAACAATTAAGGGAAATTCCCACTTACTTGACTACTATAAGTATCCTAGCTGGAGGGATTTATTTTAAACATGTTCTTGCTCATTTCCTCAAATCCTAAAATCTCAATGGTTTGTGATCTGCAAATTCAGCTTGAATCCATTAAGTTTGCTACTATGTATAGGCATTAAACACAGTCGGTACAATTTGCCAAGAGGTTATCTTAAAATAATACGATTTTCCAAATCCTAAATTTTAAAGTTCAATACACACAGTATACACACACACAATAATGTTTATAGATTCAAACATGTAATATAGTTGAATAAAAAAATCATTTTATGTCTGTCATGAGTGCAGCCAAGTTACTTCATTCCATGTTGTTTGTTCAGTGATGCTGATTTAGGTATCCTTTGTTGTGGTTGGTTTAAAAAGTAAGGATATTAAGTCTGAAAGAAAAGGATTAGGTATTGTACTTTTTTAGAGACCTCTTTCATTTAAGGTAAAATAATCACTTATCTTCAAAACACTTACAAACTACAAAAAAAACCATAAAGTAGAGATAAGATAAATGTAACACACAATTAAGATGGTAAACATTTGAAACGTTTTAAAGCTATATTAAAATATTTTTCACATACATAAATTTATAATAGGCCCGGACTGACCATCTGGCGCTCCAAGGCAAATGCCTAGTGGGCTGCTGGCTGACAGTGCCACACAGGACCACCCATTTATCGCAAGTCCTGCCCTGTGTTTAATACAATAACCAGTATTACTATGCTGAAAATGGATTATGGATAACTTGAAGCCACAAAGAAAATTGTATGTTTCTTATAAGAAGCATTCTTCTTGTTGTAGTTATGTTCACATCCATTTTGCATAATTTTTAAAGCGTGGATGACCTCAAGAAATAAGTAAAAATGTCTGAATATCTAGGGTTCACAGAGTTAAGATCTTATAAAATAACCCCCCAAAAACCAGTAGGGTTGTATTTCTTTTCTTCACTAGTTTTATTTTAAGTCCAAGTATTTTATGTTGAGAGCATATTTTATGTTAAAACGTATATCAATACATTTGTGGATTTATAAGTCTACAAGAATATGTATAGTTGGCCAATTATATTTCATCACTCCCATGTCCCAGGACTGCAGGAAATAGGCTTAGTAATAAATAATCAAAGCAGATTTGTAGGTGCGAACAAGATTCTGGTGAAAATGTTAAAAATGAGATGATGAAAAGTAAATGTGTGTCTGCCGTAAAAGGCATGTTAGGGAGTAATGACAGTGAACCTTCAAACTGACTCACATTGGGATTATACACATAAGTCAAGTATCCTTCTGGCTGTAGCTAATAAGGCCAAGTGGTTGTTAAATACCAGAATTGTGACAGCAAATAATATAAAAACTATTAAACAATAAGCTGGTAAAAAGCAAAAGATGACTAACTAAAAGACGCAATATATATATCATTTGTGAACCCATGATGAAGTTGTTCTTTAAATGTACGATGAATATCCATAAAAATGTTGTGTCTTCTGAGTGTTTTCTGTCTGACTCCTCAGGGGATAAGATGTCGACACAGAAAGCAAAATGGTAACGTTTATTTCTTCAATTGGAAGAAGATGTGAGTGATATTTGCACAATGCCTCTTCAGTGATAAATTATTGTTTTATCTAAAATTGGTATTAGTATCTGGGATGATATGGATGAAATTACCAATTTTGGCTAAAACATTCATTACACTTCCCCTATCATGCCTCTGCTCATGCCATGTACCTTATCAATGGGTGTACAGAACATAAAAACTGTTTCCTCTACAAAAGTCTCCTTTTTCACCTATACATGGTTGCATTTGTATGTAACAATTTTATGCTTCTTGGTCGTAAGGTTTTTTATATATATATGTTTTTACTTTTTATTTGTTTTTTGTTATGCAGTCAGCGCACGAAAAGATGGTAACACAGTAAATTTTATAGTACGGGAATTTTCTGTAATCACATGGACTATGGTATGTCCATACTCCCAACTCGGGTGACAGAAACCAGATTTCAGATAAGTCCTTCTTCTGATGGTTATGGTAACCACCCGGTTTGCTTGTATCCTCCACATGTTTGATTGGTGTAGAACCCATAACAAAGTTTTCCATGTGCAACCCGAATATGAATTGTATCTATCATATGCAAAAAAACATAAGGAGACTAAATATTTAACATTTGTCTCTGCTCACAAGGTTACTCACTGATCCGCCACCCCTGGCAGGGGCTTCTGGGTACTGGCTAGGACTACACTGCAGACCATACCCACCTAGCCTGTTGAGTATACTTTGTAGAGACATCAGAACTATTAATGTTCAACAAACAAAGCTCGTGTCTGGGCGCATTATCCTGGACATCATACGAACCGAGAATGAAATCTGGGGATGAAATGTCTCGTAATTGTAAAAAGTGTGGTTCGCCGGAAGCATATCTACTACAGAGTATATGGTTGTGCCCAAAAATTCAGACCTTCTAGCAGACACTCAAGAATTATATTAAGCTTGTTTCGGATAACATAGTACCGTTGTAGCAGTCTATAAAGAAGCTTATGAAAATATGAGTAGTATGATATTGATTTGAAGCCATTTCTAAAGCAATACAACATTACTTTGAGCATTATATGAGGGACATCTGTCACTCACCTGTTTACACCTCCTCGTGTTTACGAGCAGTCCCAGCTCATGACCACCTGTCTATAGATACTTGATGTGGAGAGGGTATTTCCTTCAACCAGACTAAAGAGCAGGTTCATTTGGTTGTCACTTAGGTCGCATCGTATTGAATATAAAACCTGGTTTCATATAACTCCTCGCCAAATATGATTGTTGGGAAGTTAGAGCATTACGTGGATTAAAGGGTTGGGAACTGAACAAACGTGTGGGTCAAGGGGTTAATCAGGTGCCTCACCATACATACCTAGCTAAATGTTTAAATCTTGATCCGTGGCTTCACTCTGAAAACAGGTGTTATGGAGAAAAGGAAGCTGCAACAATTTATATTTGTTGCACAAGTGACAGTACTTCGTTTGCCAGTTTATCACCTTTCCAAATAAAACCGGACATCTCTATTCAGCATTTGGATATCCTGATAAGGGAGGTGCAGAAGGATCATTTGTAGTTTGTATAGCAACTGGGGGAATGAAACATCTGTATCTAATTAAGTTTTCCTATGAATAACAATGGAAGTGGTTTCCAGGATTGGAAATTTCATTAAATTCCCTGTATGACTTGGGTAACATTTAATTCTTAATAGTTTGGAAAGTTCGCTCAGCAGCACTATACCCAAATGTGTGATTGACTGCAAGTGCCATTTAAACAGGCTGTCAGCTTTGATTTTTTATTATGATCCAGGTCCATGCATTGAAATCCACCCCTATAATTGCATTTTCTTTTCCATATTTCAGGAGTTTATGAACTCCTGCATAAATCCCTCTGCCTAAGTGTTAATGGCATTCATGTTTATTAACCCTGCCCTGGCCGGGTCCAAGAGTCACATAATTAAACTCCTTTATAACAGGTTATCTCATTTTAAATTTGCCAATTTATTAATTAATAAGGTTCCATTCAAAGTAACAACACAAATAAAGCATCTAAACATTTCTGCTTGTTACATTGTAGATACCAGGTTCTAAAGTTTCAAGAAGCCAGTGATCAAAGATACGTTGTAAAAATAATAATTAAGAGTCTCCAGCATTATAAGACATTTCATGTTGTTAAAGTCCCTGTGATCATGTTTGATTTGGACAGATACCAAGGAACTTTGTCTCTATATGTATAGTCTGCATCTTCATGTCAGATCTTCTTTGGTGCGGGTCTGGCTTTAAATTAATTTTTACAGTGCCAAGATAATCCTACTTTTCCGCTGGTGATTTAAGAATATTTGATGTCGTACTGGGTTTATGTGAGCTGCGTAGACCTCGCAGAATGTAGCTTTCAGCTTGAAGACATGCACACATTATACTACTCCCTAGTAAAATGTGGAAACAATTCCTTTGTATTGATTCCTGCAGCCTTAACCAGACTTTTTAATTCCCCTACTTCTGCAGCTGCCACCCTGTTTATTGTTTATTTTGATTCCTTATAATCTTAAAAATATGTTGAGTATCCTTTGGTTGACCCTCTATAACACTATCCAAAAGCAAAATGCAATTCCCCTGTTAATTAAATCTTAAATAATATCTCACCTAATGAATGTATTAAGATTGTTGAACTTTCATAGTGATAAGGGGGTCTGCAAGAGGGGCTTCTTATAACCATTATTATGGAGGACATCTATGAGGCAAGAATGCTCTTGTTGTCATGTGTGGCAATTATAATTTTTCAAGAAGGGCAATTACATGAAACAGGTCCTTTTCTATGATAAATTATATTTATATATATATATATATCAAAGAAGGCTGCAATAGGTGAGTTGTTTTGAAATAAGGAACATCAGCACAACCATAGTAAAAAAAAAAATTGGTCTGTAACCACTCATGGCTTGACTTTCTTGTTTTTCCAAAGGCCTCAAATATAATGGTCTAGGCCAACTAGGGGTACAAAGCCGCAGAGCAGATCACCCTTCTGGTCAATAAAGGCTCCTGGTGTTCTGCTACACAATGGATAGTTACAAGTGAGACTTTCGATCTCCCTGACTGGGCTATTTACTCTATGAAGACTGTCATAGGTCAGCACAACCTCCATAGACTTCATTAAAGGTGCTGTGAACCTTTAAGATTTGGCTCGCCAGGATGTGATGTCATATTCTAGTGCTCTGTTTCCTAAAGCCACCCTTATAGGAGTTTTATTGTACTTGGGACATCGACAACGGATGGGGATACGACTAGGAGCGCTGCCCTATGGCAGCCCCAACATTAAATACATAACTCCTCAAACATTATTTTTTTTTTACGTTACATGGAAATGGATCCTATGATGCTCAAAGAACATCCTCTCGTTGCTTTATTGTTGCCAGCCTAAGAGAGATCAGATTAGTTGACATTGATGGTGGATTTCAAGCTTATCGTGGGAAACCACTTTGCTGAATCCTAAAACAATATTAAAACAGGATATTAAGATTGTGAACTTGAGTGCTGATGAAAGATTGTTGAGATACAGAACATTAGCACTGGTGCTCAAGTACTGAGAATAGTTAGGTAAAGTAAAATGAGGAAAGTACATCAGGATTGGTGAGGGACAGCATGTTTAAATCGAATGACTTTAAGTGTTAACCTAATTTTGAAAGTTACTTACATATATGCTTTTTCACAAAAAAAATGATGAAAAAATTAAAATTAGTAAGACAATTTGATTCTACATTTTAGACTATCTTCTCTGGGTCTGATATGGGTAGAGAGGAAAAAGGCATCTTTTGGTGAAACGTGCATGGGTATCTGCCTTTTATACTATACTTTCTTGCCTTGAATTGATATATATATATACTATACTTTTGTATTCAAAGTGGCATCAATAATATAATTTATTGGTAGGTAGTACTCATTTTTTGCATCATGTCAATACAAGAAATGGACAAAATAATGCACTTTTCTCTCTCTTTTTACCCTTTGCGTCTTAACCTTCATGGATTGCTATTTCTTATTTGCATTGATCCATAACTACATTTGCTGAGATCCTCCTTTGCACATCCTGTTTGCCATATCCCATGTCAGAATAATCTCACTTTCCCTGTGAAAGTACCACCCATGTTACAACAGGAAAGCAGTTCATGTTACTAAATCAGCAGTAAAATAGATCAATTTTGTTTAACTTTTGCCTTAAAACAACCAGAGTGTCCTGTGGATTGTCAAACAAAGTGTGTACGTTGTCCCAGAATTGCTCTTTATTGAATACAGAGCTCATGTGGTTATCAGAGACAGTGATGCATGTAACCTTAACCTATTGCTTAAAGGACAGGCAAAACCTAACTGAGCTATTTATCCAATGAGCCATCCTGATTAAAGGTAGACAAAATAAGCAAGACAAGAAATCTGCACTTAGTTTTAATTAAATTAGCTTGGTGACTATATAAATCAACTCCTTGTTCTTCATGCACAACTCAGAGCAAGTATGAAAGAAGGAAGCAAATTAGTGCAGTCTGTGGTGGCTACATGTATCAAACACACTAATCTGGATGTTTAGGTTATGGGGAACTGATGTTGGACATCTGGTTTATGGTTCACCATTGTTGTTGATGTTTTTGACATCAAGAGCAATTTTCCTGAACCTTCGCCTCATTTTCTTTCTGAGGGCAATAATGTCTGGAGAGTTGTGAAGTGAAAAAAGCCCAGAAGAGAAGTTCAAACGTTTGGAGATCTGAAATAGATTGTAAGACTTTGTGTCTCTTGAAGAAGACGCAATGAGAGAAATGATTTGATGGTTTCGATGTCTCAGCTGATGTAGGCTGATTTTGGATAATGTCATTAATAGTCATTTCTGACCACCTGTTACCGCTCCAATTTTAATAATGCTTAATATTAAATTTTTTTTATGTTTTCCTTCTTGCTGCAAATGATAATTAATAAACAAAATATTTTGTGCTTCTGTTAATAGACGTCAAACATTTTCCCTCTCTGTAGTTATAATTATTTATTTTCTAAACATACTGCACCTGTATTGGGTACAATATTTACATGGAGAAATAATGCATATTGAGAATACTTCTGCCTAGTTTATAACAATACAGCTAACTTTGTTACTCCAATAAGCATACATTTATGTACAAATATTCCTTACTCTTAAGTATTTCTGCCTAAAGGCACATCTTAGATAGATAGAACACAATAATTCACTCTAATGTATCTCACTATATATATATATATATATATATATATATATATATATATAAAATATATAATACGCTATTGTATCATTCATACAGAAATTACAAAAATTAGTCAATATGGTTTTATTGCTCTACAGATAATTATTATAATGGTTTTCATTTATTGTAAATGCTACCAAGTACATTTACTTTTTAAAAAAACGAATTTATATAGTATTTGTCCGGTTCACGTGAAATAAATGAATGGTTTTGGCGATAACTTCAAATACATTAATAATTAAAGGGAATCACGGCACAAAATATTGAGCGAGAGAGAATGATGTCATTAATGAGTAAATGAAATAGATTCTTCTTTTCCTAAATGCTTTACTTGGTTACATAAACAGCTATTTAGAAGTCACATAAAAAGTCTTAGTGTCCTTTTTTGGCCGTATGGAGATATACTTAGGTCTGTATCCCGAGGTCTACCACCAATGGTAGTGGTTTTACTTGTTGGTTGTATTGTTCTGTAGTTATGTTGGTTGCATTGTATCTCCTTACTTAAAGAAAATAAAATAATCTTGAAATTAGTATATACCAACATTTAAAAAAAAAAATAAGACAGATCTCATTATAAGGCATGCCAAGCACTTCAATGGTTGGGATATAGAATGTGGCACTAAAGTCAGTTCTTTCGTTCCAGAATATAGAATCCATCTTCTGTAAAGAAATCTTGTCATTTTTTTATCTTTTAGAGTACATTGACGCAAACAATGTGTCTTAATGATCCCTCTTTCCTTGCCAACAAAGCCGTGTTTCAAAGAGAAATAGTACTACCCACTAGCTGCCGTCTGACAGCACACAGGCTGGTTTGGTACTAAAGCGGTGCTCACTCATTGTTCCATTGGGGTTAGGCTCAGCAAGAACAGCCTGCTTGTGCCATGGGCATGCTACACATCAGAAAAACACAGCAATAAGATAAAAATGGCTGTGATTAACTAGCGCTGACAGCAATTTTCTTATTATAGCTAACAGGAATAGAAATATGACACTTTGGTGTAAAAATCAGCATCTCTTGGGCTTTCTACAAAACCTAGGAGCCAAGTAACCATAGCTACTAACCATGTTCTGACACCTAATGTTCTAAACTGTTCTAAACTGATCTCAATGAAAGCACCTCTACCTAGCATCTAAATAAAAGCCCGAACCAGCGTAAAAATGTTTCATCGCTCAATCCTATATAGATTTGGCAATCTTTGAACATCTATTTTGCAAAACTGTAATGCCGTGGTTTTAGTCAGCAGGCTGTCCATAAAATTACCCGATATAACAAACATCGCACAGAGTATTATTATTTTTTATCCCTTTATATGCCAAAAATGATATATTTAGTTACAGATATATGTACATTGTGAGAGGTTTGCACTGCAGCCAGACCATGCAAAGATACCCGGGACAATTCAGTAGGAGTGATGGGTTCCTGGACAACATTCTTCTGCTGGGATATTGAAAAGATATATAGAGTGAGCCTTGCAAAATAACAGCTACTTCTGGAGCCGTTTAAAAGTAACCAGACCACTTTTTCTGAATTAATGCCCTAAACTGACAGCTGTTAAGAATTCTAACAGCAGATGCATGATATACAAAATATCTTACATACAGGCCTGTGTTAATACATGAGGTTTGTTTTAGTATGCAACCATAATACATCCGGTATTTGATAACTAACTACCATCCTGGTAAGTTACCCAATTTCTTGAAAAATCTACTATAATTTATACACTAAAAAATCTAATGAATAAGCACACCAAACATCATGTCATAGTGGCAAGTGCCCAAATCAACATGAAGTATTGTATTTAATTTAAAAATAGTTTAGAACAATATAGCTAACTTCATGCGATTCCAGTAAGCATACATTTTTGTACTAATATTCAGTAATATTCAGCTTAATATCTTTGATAAGACAGTACACAATAATTCACTCTAAAGTATCTCACAACGTATGTGTATGTTAATGATTTTTAAAAAAGAAAGAAAATTAATATATGCCATGGTTTTAATGATCTATATTGAATTATTTTATTGGTCTCATTTATTGTAAATACCACCAAGTAGTGTCTTCATTCAGCTTAAAGTAAAATGTACACAATATTTGTCCAGTACACTTTAAACAAATGAATAACATAAGACATAACTTCAAATACATTAATAATTACATCAAATCATTGCAAAAAGTGTACTCATTTTTTATGCTGCACAAAATCTAGATTGATACGGTGATATTTACGTTATCTCTCAGACCCAGATTGTTAAAAATGGACCAATTTTATTATTTAATTAGATATTTAATGGTGCAATGCCTTGTTATTGAAGGGTTAAAATGTGTCTTGTTGAAGGCCACACATCTAGCTTTACTATTATGTATTCTGCTCATAATCCATTTTTTAGGTTTATCCGAAACAACACAGCTCAACATGACAGCTTTCGTGAGGCTGTGTGCATTGTTCCTTACTACCCTTTAAATTCAGGAGCACATCATTTCCTTTTATACCCAATGCAAAGCCAGAGACAATGGATGTAATTCTGGGACAAAGCTTGAAAAGTGGTCTTATAACCATAGCAACAGATAGACTGGTCCAATCGACAATAACATTGTTATGGTGATAAGCACTGTTCCCTCTAAGCTGTGCGCTTGTGCGCGCACAGAACTTTTTGAGGGAGCGCACACGACCTAACATCGTGCGCACAGTACCTAACGGGGAGCTGGGGGGGGCGGGCAGTCCGTCCAGGGTGTTCCTGGCACTCCTCCAGAGACGGACATTAATGTCCGCCGCTGGAGGAGCAAGCTCGGTTGGGGAGATAAAAAATCTCACCCCAACCGGCTTAAAATCAATCAAGGGAGCGGGAGGTCTGTTAATACAGACCTCCGATCCTGCTCCCTTGCTATGCGCGCGGCAACTGATGCTGTGCGTCGGGATTTGATGTCAGATCCCGGCACACAGCACTGAAGCCACGCCCACCTTCTTTACTGCACCGGAAGGACAGGACAGAAAGAAGAAGAGGAAAAAGAACAGAGGAAAGGTAGGAAAACATTATGTATATGTATTATATATGTATGTATATATGTGTATGTGTGTATATGTGTATATATGTGTATGTATATGTGTGTGTATGTATAT
>VKOC01021263.1:0-16957 GCA_009364415.1 Spea multiplicata | reverse complement strand
TAAACAGGAAAGAAGAAAATTACAGCTAAATACAAGCACCGCAGAAATGTTAAAACAGCCATTGTCACAAAGGGTATGAAAAAAATCAGTCATTATGTAACAATAAAATGGCAAATATTCTGACTTTTATGTGCCAAATGTGCTAAAAAGGTAGGATTATGTTATGTGTAAATTTAACAGTGTCCTTGAAATATATACCATTAAAGTCATTATGAAAGATATAAATGAACATAAATGTTGAATTGAGAGCTTCATAATAAAAAAAATAAAAGTTAATATTAAAAAGTTAAAATTAATAGTTGATACCATATCTTACAAATTTACAACTGCTTTTAGTATTTTATCAACAAAGAAAATGATTGTTTTCCCTATTTATTACAGGTGTCTACTATAGCTGAATTGGTTTAAAATGAAGCTCATCATTTTGAGTGCTATTTAATTCCATTTTAAGTTAATAAATAGTGCATGGAGAATTTTTTTTTTTATTTATTCTCCGTTTATTGAGCAGTGTAAAATACAGAGATCATGAACAATATACATGCCGAAAGATCTGATGTCAGCAAGTAATGCGCCGACCATGGCTCCATACGAGGGCATAGGGGGCATAAGCAACAATCCAGATGGGAAATCCAGTAGAATAACCGCCGGTAAGGTGGGACACATAATGTATACAAAGGCCGATCAAAACAGAATGTGAGCAACAAAGACATCCCGATGTTACAGAAATGATGCATCCGATGCTGTTACAAGAACCGCCAAGGGCGTAATAAAAGGGAAAAGTGCCATCTGACAAGTCCAGCGCAGCAACAATATTCAGAGAGTCGTGGAAAAAAGAGCATAAGGAACGTGGCGATACAATTCGAGTATACAGAATAAGCGGAGCCAAAAATAAACAACATAAACACAAAACCAAAAATGAAAGAAAAAGCTCCTCTATTGGTTGCTCTAGGTAAACATGAGTACATCGAAGAAGTGGAGTGTCAAATCAATAATGTGTGAAGTGGAGAGACATATTGCAGAGGTACCCTACTGATACATAGTACATAAAACAAAAAGGCCATATGTGGAAAAGAAAACAGTTCAAAAAAGAAACCAGGGACCCAAAATGTAAGCTGTCGGTCATCCCTACCGGTATCAAAAGTAGCGTATAGAGCAGTCACTGGGAGGATGCGGGAGGGTGGGAATCCGGAAGGTGCTGAATCAGGATGGTCCGAAAATCCGTGGAGGCGACAAATTCATGCCACCAAAACCAACGTCTAGTAGAAATACAACATAAATATATCGAATAAAGGAGAATTACCGATCACCCACCCACCCCCTCAAGGCAAGGTCTGAGGTAGAAAAAAAAGAGAGAACGTCTAGTATGTTGGTAACCCTTCCCCCTGGATGTCCACACCATCTCCTCCATTTGTTCCATGAAAGTTATTTTTTGAAGCCATAAGGAAATCGGTGGAGGTGTGGAAGTGCGCCAAAATCTGGGTATCACAACCTTAGCAGCATTTAAGAGGTTATGGTGAGTGTGCGCTTATAAGCCTGCGGCAGGAGTGAGTTAAGGTGTAATAAAACCGCTTCTGGCTTGCCCAATAAATCCATGCCACCCACCCACTCCACCACCCTCAAGACTACTTGCCAGAAAGATTGAACCACCGGACAATGCCACCATATGTGGTACAAAGTTCCCATGTACCACCCCCCAAAGTACCACCTCGTCAAAAGCATGTACGAGCACTCCTTGATCCTGCTGGAGATGGAGCCTCTATGAATAGCAAACAAAACTCTATCCCAGTCCTGGGGGGACGGCGAAGTAGATAGATCCCCTTCCCACATGCTCATAAAGTAGGGTTTTGACCTAGATGCAGAGTATAGCAGGAGCGCGTAGAGTACCGACAATAAGTGTGGGGTCTCCGAGTTAGAAGAGCATATAGATTCAAAAGTGGATAATGGTTGAGACAGGAGGGGAGTCTTGGGAATTGATGTTATAAAGTGTTGAGTTTGTAGGTAGAAAAGACGTTCGGCTGAGGTCAAGGATTGTTTGCCATAAAAGGTCTCGGCCAACACAATATAGTTGCCCACAAACATGGTGTAAAAACGCATGATACGCCACGGGAGTGAGGGCAGCAGCGGGGACCGGTGAACAGACATACTGAGGGCGAAGTTAGGATTAGGAATAATCGGGTAGAGGGGGCACGGGCTGGAGGTCAAGGCGCCCTCCCTCACAATCCTGCCAAACACTCTCAATGTAGCGAAGACAGTGAGCGAGGTCTTAGAGACGAAGTGTTTTTTGGAGTCCGGTAGCCACGGAAGGAAACAAAGAGGGACGTTCACAAACGACCCCTCAATTTCCAACCACTGCTTAGGGACTGTAATAGACCATTCCGTAATTCTACGGAGGTGGGCCGCTTGCCAATACTTCTCCAGATCCAGACCACCCTTAAGTTTAGATTATAATTAAAGTGATGGCCAAGCTTCAGTCGCTCCAATACTCGAAAGAGATAAGGCCAGGCCACCCTGTCGAAGGCCTTCTCCACGTCCAGTGAGGTCAGGGTGAGAGGGAGCTGTGTACAATTAGAAAGATTAATAAGGTCAATGACCTTTGTGGTATTGTCCCTAGCCTCCCTGCCGGGGACAAAGCCCACCTGATCCCTGTGAGTAATTTGGGGGATATAAGGCGATAACCGCAAGGCAAGAATTTTGGCTAGTAATTTAATATCTGAATTAAGTAAAGAAATAGGGAGGTAGCTGCCACAAACGTCAGAAGGTTTATTTGGTTTCAAAATTAAAGAAATATGGGCTGTATTGGACCCGACGTTAGGGAGTTAAACATGTTTACTAGATGTGAGCTCAGGATGGGGAGAAATTTTTTGTAATATGAAATGGGAAGACCATCCGGACCCGGACATTTGCCCTGTTTGGTGTCTTTCTTCTGGAGGAAGAAAGACACTCCCCTATACACATCTGGCTTAGCAAGATGCACTTTATTTCACAAATGGAGGAGCTGGTGTGGACCTCTCGGGGGAAAGAATTTCAGTACAACAGACTCTGGTTTTGGTGGAGAGACCTTACCTCCTCCCCAAGATTTCCCGAGATGCTTCACTGAGTAAGTTAAACTTTCCTGGTAGCACTTTCCGTCTGGCATCTTGTGGGCGTCGTGCTTTATGACTTGTGCCCCTTCTTATGCTCATGATATACTGTCTAGATATTGATTATGACAGCTGGTGACGCCGAGACATGCATCGTTTTCTTTTTCTGTTATATTTCTGGGTTCCTTTTATGTTTTTTTCATCATGCCATGGTTCTCCGAGCGTTTCAATAAGGCCTGATTGTCTCTCTTTTGTGCAGGTTACATATTCCGGGCAGCTGTCACTTCAACATATGTCTTAGGTCAACAAACCATTCATTTGTCATTGTATAATTTATTATGCAATATTATGACTCATATTTTTACATGTGACCCATTCAGCAATCGGCATATGTGCTCCTCAATGTATTACCTATGTGCCTATGTTACCACGTACAGTTTTATAGATGACGCTTTACTCAATGTATACGTGAGACCTCTGATTTAACCATGCTTATTGTGTAACATCTTGACCGAATGTATTACAATCTGGTGTCTCTTGTCATATATTTGTCAATAAACGGAGAATTTATAAACAAAAAAAAGGAAGCAGAGAGATAGGGCAGTAGTTAGTCATACAGATAGGATCTGGGGAAGGATTTTTTTAGAATGAGTGTGATTAGCGCATGCTTGAAGGCTGTTGGTACAGTACCAGATGATAGAGAAAGATTACATAGGTGGATAAGTGATGGATCAAGGGATGGATATAGAGACTTTGTGAGGTGTGATGGGATGGGGTCAAGTGGACAGGTTGTTGGGTGAGAGGAAGAAAGAAGAGTGGCTATCTCTTCTTCGGTTGTAGGGGAAAAGCTAGTTAGTATGGGATGAGTGGAGAGAGTGGTGGTGGGTGGTGTAGAAGGGGGTTATAAAGAAGTGAGGTCTTGTCTAATAGTCTTGATCTTGTCTTTGAAGTGGATAGAAAGATCTTGGGCAGTGAGAAAGGTTTGTGGTGTGGTTATGGAGGGACAGAGAAGGGAGTTGAAGGTAGAAAAAAAGGCATCACAGGTTGAAAGAAAGGGAGGATATGAGAGTGGAGAAGTAGAGCTGTTTGGCGAGAGAGAGGGCAGAGTTGTAGATGCAAAGCATGAATTTATAGTAAGTAAAGTCTTCGCTGGATTTGGATTTTCTGAAGTAGCGTTCAACCATGCGGCAGCACTTCTGTATTTATTAAAATATTTGTAATTATACTGATCTTAGCACTGTCTTTTGAGTTTATTTTTGCTTTTATAGGTTTTCCCTATTTCGTGAGGAGTCTTTTATTGTCAAGACTAGCTTTGCTGTATATTGGTCACTAATTATTTTTCATACAAAAGCCCAATACCCCCTCCTCTGTATATGGTTGGTAATTATATTTATTTTATATTATTCACAAATAATTATTATTAATTGGTGTGGGATTTTGTTTTCTTTTTTTTTCACAATAAATTAAGTGCTGTATTTTGTGTTTTTTACCTGCTTTATGGCTTTTTGGCCACAAGTCTCCCATGATTTTTTACCAAACTGACCAGACTTCTCTGGACAATAGATGTGTGTACCAGTATACTTTGATTAGTTTGGTACTTCAATTGGCTTAAATCCCCCCCCCCCAGTTTTTCAGTACTAATAAATTAGTAATTGATGGATGCTGGTCTTTGTTCCCCTTCTACAGTGGAAATTTTGTTTATGTTCAAAGAACATAACTCCACCGAGCATGTCTCATATTCTCACTCATTACTTTATGATAAGGTGTCGACAATGAAAGTTAAGTAAGTATATGCATATTTAACACAATTTTGTGTCTTTTTCTGCATTCCTTGTGGACCTTAAGACTGTTAGGGACCAGGAACCAGACGGACACAAAACGTAAAATGCAATCACCTTTATTGTAATGACAATAGTGAACAAAGCCAAATCGTGATCCAAAAGCATATACCAAAAGACAAGCCGGGGTCAGGAACCAAGACGGGTACTCAGACAAGCCGGGGTCAGGAATACAGAGATCAGCGAAGTCAGGAACAAGCCAGGAATCAGGAGCCAGGAGGGACGTCAGAGAAAGCCAGGAACACAGCGATAGCACTTGCAGCCAGAAACAACACAAGGGCAAGGAGGAAGTGAGGTTTAGCTGCTTAAATAGCCAAAAGGGGCTGGCTGTGGGCTGGACAATGGGCTGAGTCACAGGAGTGACAGGAGTGTAGCCATGGCAACCCAGCCAAGCTGTATAGCCTCCAGCAATGCAGCAGAAAAGCAGCTAGACCATAACAGTACCTCCTCCTCAACGACCCCCTCCCCGCGGAGCAGGCCCAGGTTTGAGGGGAAAACGCGAGTGAAAGGCACGAAGGAGAGCGGGAGCATGGACATCTGAGGCTGGAACCCAAGATCTCTCCTCGGGACCGTACCCCTTCCAATGGACCAAATACTGGAGCTTCCCACGGAACCAACGAGAGTTGACTATGGTGCGGAGCTCAAACTCCTCATGGTTGTCTACAGTCACCGAACGGGGGCGAGGAGTGACTGTAGTAAAACGATTACAGACCAGAGGTTTCAACAGTGAGACATGGAACACATTGTGGATGTGCATGTTAGAAGGAAGATCCAGGGCATAGGCCACAGGGTTTACCCCGTCGAAGGATACGGAAAGGCCCCACATACCGGGAAACCAGTTTCTGGGAGGGTACCCGGAGGTGGAGATTTCTGGAGGATAACCAGACCCTCTCCCCGACCTGATAGGAAGGCGCGGGTAGGCGTTTACGATTAGCCTGGAGCTCCTGACACTGTTGTGAGCGTTGAAGTGCCTCCTGAACCTGCACCCATGTGGAACGGATCTGCTGGAGATGATCCTCCAGTGCCGGAATCCCCTGGGAAGTGAAATTATCAGGAATCATGGAGGGCTGATACCCATAATTCACCATGAAAGGGGAGAACCGGGTAGAGGCCGAGACAGCACTATTATGAGCAAATTCCGCCCAGGGTAGCAGATCCGACCAGTTATTTTGGTGGTCCGAGATATAGCACCGCAGGAATTGCTCCAAGCCCTGATTGGCCCTTTCCGCAGCCCCATTAGATTGTGGGTGGTAGGCCGAGGAGAAGGAGAGTTGGATACCCAGTTGCGCACAGAAGGCCTTCCAAAATCTCGAGACGAACTGGCTACCCCAGAAAGTATGACTTTGGGAACCCCATGTAACCGATAGATCTCCTTGATAAAAACTGTAGCCAACTCCTTAGCGGAAGGGAGCTTTTTGAATGGTATACAGTGTATCATTTTAGAAAACCGGTCAACAACCATGAGGATAACTGTGTTACCATTAGACAGCGGAAGGTCGACTATGAAATCCATGGCAAGGTGAGACCTTGTAGGTATGGGTTGGAGAAGGCCCACTGGAAGGTGACGGGGTGATTTAGTCTGCGCGCAGACTGGACAGGCTGCTACGAAGGCAACAATATCTTTGTTAATTCCTGGCCACCAGAAGAGACGGGAAACCGACCAGAGAAGTTGGTTCCTCCCGGGATGCCCTGCTGATTTAGGATTATGATAGGTGGAAAGTAACTTGGTACGCAGGTTGACGGGTACAAAACATCGCCCTGAGGGGGTTTCAGCAGGTGCATCTACCTGAGCGGCCCGTATTCTGTCCCCGAGGGGAGATGTTATGCTGGTACGTATGGTAGCCAGTACTCGGTCCGGGGGAATAATCGGACTTGGAGGACACTCCTCTTTAGCTTTCGAGAACTGTCTAGAGAGAGCATCGGCCCGGACATTTTTGGTCCCCGGCAGGTACGAGACCACATAATTAAAACGAGATAAAAATAATGCCCAACGGGCCTGCCTCGGAGTTAAGCGTTTAGCCTCGGACAGGTAGGTGAGATTTTTATGATCCGTGAGAATTAAGATTGGTACGGAAGTTCCCTCAAGCAAATGCCTCCATTCTTTGAGAGCCAGTATTATCGCAAGCAACTCACGGTCACCAATTTCATAGTTGCATTCCGCAGCACCTAGCTTCTTGGAGAAGTACCCACATGGGTGCAACTGGCTCTCAGGAGTAGGACGTTGAGACAGGAGGGCGCCTACCCCTGTCTCAGACGCATCGACCTCAAGTACGAATGGAAGTTCGGGTTTCGGGTGTACCAAAACAGGAGCTGCGGCAAAAGCGGCCTTCAATGACTCAAAGGCTTTGATGGCCCCTGGGGACCAAAGAGAGGCATTGCCATCTTTTTTGGTCATGTCCGTAAGAGGCTTAACAATAGAGGAAAAATTCTGAATGAATTTCCTATAATAGTTAGCGAAGCCGAGGAACCGTTGAAGGGAGCGGAGACCTACAGGTCGTGGCCACTCGAGAACAGACGAGAGTTTTTCAGGATCCATAGCGAAACCGACCTCTGAAATTACGTACCCCAGAAAGGTGACCTGCTTGCGGTGGAACTCACACTTCTCTAATTTGCAAAAGAGATTATTCTCTCGTAACCTCTGTAGGACTCGGGCTACATCAGTGTGGTGGCTTTCTATGGAGGTGGAATGGATCAAAATATCATCTAGGTATACCACCACACATTGTTGGAGCATGTCCCTTAGGACATCATTTATAAATTCCTGGAAAACAGCAGGGGCATTGCAGAGACCGAAGGGCATAACTAGGTATTCATAATGACCGCTCCTGGTGTTAAACGCGGTTTTCCATTCGTGGCCCTCCTTTATCCTTACTAAGTTATACGCCCCTCGCAGGTCGAGCTTTGTAAATACCTTGGACCCTTTTAAGCGATCGAATAACTCGGTAATGAGTGGAATCGGGTAGGCATTTTTAACCGTGATACGATTGAGCCCCCTGTAATCTATACAGGGTCTCAGTTCGCCGCTCTTCTTTTTCACAAAAAAGAATCCGGCCCCAGCAGGGGAAGAGGATTTACGGATGAACCCCCGGGACAGCGCATCCGCAACATACTCCTCCATGGCCTTATTCTCTGCGACAGATAATGGGTAGACTCGACCTCGAGGGGGTATGGCACCAGGTTGCAGCTCAATGGCGCAATCGTACGGGCGGTGAGGTGGGAGCTCACCAGCCCGGCCCTTATCGAATACATCACGAAACTCTTGATACTCCTCAGGCAAGGAAGAGACCGGAGAAGTGGTTAGCACCTTCACCACTCTCCCTAGGCATGTTTCGGAACAATTAGGAGACCATGCCAAGACTTCGGCCCTTACCCAATCAAACACAGGATTATGTTTGCGCAACCATGGATATCCTAAAACCACAGGATAATGAGGAGAGTGTATCACCTGGAGTTGAATAATTTCATGATGGAGAGCCCCAACAGCCATAGACAAAGGAGCGGTTTCATGGGTGACCTGCGGGGGCTGTAACGGTCTGCCATCGATCGCCTCAATGGCAAGTGGAGCAGTCCGAAGCTGCAACGGAATAGAGTGCTTCTGAGCAAAGGTGCTGTCAATAAAAAGGCCCGCTGCCCCCGAGTCAATGAGTGCTTCTGAAATGACAGAAATCTTGCCCCAAGTCAGACCCACCGAGACTAAAGGTTTATCCTTCAGGATATCTGGGGACGCCGAGACGCCACCTAAGGACTGTCCCCTCTGGAGCCTTAGGTGCAGGCGTTTTCCCGGACGTGTAGGGCAAGTTCGCAGCAGGTGCCCTGCTTTACCACAGTAAAGACAGAGACCCTCCCTCCTCCTAAAGGCCCTCTCCTCAACCGAGAGACGGGTAAATCCAAGGTGCATGGGTTCCACAACGCCCGAAGTGTCGAGACCAGGAGGCATGGGAGGAGAGGGAGGCACGGGTGGGGATGAAAAGCTCGGGGCTAAACGTATAGGAGGCCTCCGCAGGCACTCCCGGAAGGATGGTCTCTCACGGATTCGTGAGTCAATAAGGATACAAAAAGAGACCAATTCCTCCAAATCACTGGGAAGGTCCCGGGCCGCAATCTCATCCTTAAATATATCCGAGAGCCCATTAGAAAAAGCAGCCACGAGAGCCTCATTATTCCAACCAACCTCAGCGGCCAGGGTACGAAACTCAATAGCATAGTCCGAAACCGTCCTTGTACCCTGCCGAATGGACATTAAACGTTTGGCAGCCGAGGCAGAGCGTGCCGGTACATCAAATACCCGTTTTAGAGACGCAACAAACTCAGGGTTATTGTGTACTAAAGGTTTCTGTGTCTCCCAAAGGGGATTTGCCCATGCCAAGGCCCTGTCTGAGAGTAAAGAAATCACGAGGCCCACCTTACTCCTGACAGACGGAAAGGCCTGAGGTACCATCTCCAGATAAATACTGACCTGGTTCAGGAAACCTCTGCACAAATTTGGGTCGCCCCCATAACGCTCTGGAAGCGGGGCGGACCCTGTCAAGCCTCTGGCAGTATTAAAATCACCAGTGGCAGATGGAGCGGAAGCAGCAGCAGGTATAGAGGCAGCCTGTGCCGTGGGGACCTGAGCTGGCAGAACCAGATGTGCAGTACGGAGCAACAAGGTCTGGAGAGCTAACGCAAATTGGTCCATGCGTTGGTCTACCTGGTCCAGCCTGGTAAAAACATTTGGTGGATTGCCTGCCCCTTCTGGGTTCATGGCCCTTGTGTAATGTTAGGGACCAGGAACCAGACGGACACAAAACGTAAAATGCAATCACCTTTATTGTAATGACAATAGTGAACAAAGCCAAATCGTGATCCAAAAGCATATACCAAAAGACAAGCCGGGGTCAGGAACCAAGACGGGTACTCAGACAAGCCAGGGTCAGGAATACAGAGATCAGCGAAGTCAGGAACAAGCCAGGAATCAGGAGCCAGGAGGGAAGTCGGAGAAAGCCGGGTCATACACAGGAATTCAGGAACACAGCGATAGCACTTGCAGCCAGAAACAACACAAAGGCAAGGAGGAAGTGAGGTTTAGCTGCTTAAATAGCCAAAAGGGGCTGGCTGTGTGCTGGACAATGGGCTGAGTCACAGGAGTGACAGGAGTGTAGCCATGGCAACCCAGCCAAGCTGTATAGCCTCCAGCAATGCAGCAGAAAAGCAGCTAGACCATAACAAAGACTTATGTTTGTTATTTAATTTTGTCTTGCTTATTTTGCTATTATTTCCAGACATTATTACTATTATAATTACAATGACGTCTTAAAGATGTGATATTTTGACTTGTTGGGGCTTACAACCACTGTTATAATAGTTCTGATACATGTTCTGTTGTTTTGGTTGGTATTAATGGACACATATACTATAGGCACTGAATGTTATATGTTACATAGATATTATATTCTGTCTAAATAAAATGTCAGTGTAAATCAAAATACAAAACAGAATATAAAATGAAACATAAAAAATCCTAATGACCAATGACAAATTGCTGAACTTCTTAATTTCTTCCTAAGCATTCCTAATGCCTATTGTTTGTTATTTAATAAAAACCCATGCCAGATCCAAAAATCAATTATTCTGAAAAGCTGTTCACTAAGATATACAACATTTTCCATATCAAACAAGCAGCATACACTAATTGTATCTTAAATGATATATTCATATGAATGTATTAACAGTAAATCCACAGCTAAATGACAACATAATCTGTATTATTTTGTTTTTAATTAAAAAATTGACAGTAATCAAAAAAGTTCATTAAGTCCAAATCTCATATCCAAACATATAATAGTTAGCAATTTGAAGAAAAAAATATATGAAATGAGTGCCAATAAGAAGATTAAGATAATAATTAAATATATGAGTAATGACATTCAACAGGAAATAATTAGACAAGATACAAGATCAACTATTACATAACAGAGTATTGCTTTGGCTATTAAAAATAAATTATTATGATATAAAAGTGTAGTTAATATTATAATAGCAATCGAATTGAAAACACAGCGCATCATCTGAAAAACCGTGTTTCAAAGTCAGCATGATTTTGCAAGATGGAGTATATACACAGCACATAAAGGGAAGAGAGATGTATTGATAATGTTTCCCTATGCTTAAACAGTTTTTATTTAACACATATATATTAACCTGAAGAATTACCCTGGAATTGTGAGAGAGAAGTCTTGAATTTCACTCCGCACAATCTTAAAACATTTTTAACAAAAAGGTATACCAAACATGTTTCAAGTTCAAGAAGTCATAGACAAACAATTTAATTTTATGTCGCCTCTGTCAACTGTCTGCCCCCCATGTGTTCACATGCTGTTATGTGGGGATAAGTGATTGCCGTCAATGATGAACTTTCCTGTAAGGCTAAACTGTCTGGGTTTCTTTCTACCCTAAATAATAAATGTTTTACTTGAGTTTGAAGGGAAGAATCATTTTGAAATATTTCTTTAAAAAAATGGAATTTGCTTGGTAGTACAGTATATCATCTCTGTTTCAATGCAGTCACATGATACGTTCTCCGCTGTTTTGAAAACATTCTTCTTTATTTCACTGGATATTTCAGGGAAAATTTAGTAAGTAAATCACTGCTCGAGTTTTCCTTTAGGATTTTTTATTATCACATGCAGAAAATCTAAAGAGTTGTTACATGGTTTACAGATTTGTTTTGAACCCATGGAAAATAATTTATGTTTTCTTGGTTCTTATATGTTCAATTGATTTTTTTGTGAATACAAATTTATATGAATGCAGAAAGTAAAATAGCAAACAGGCCAGAAAAAAAAATAAAAAAATATATATATAATTATATATATAACTGCAGGGTCTGCAGTGGCCTCCATTAAAGGCAAAATCTCTCGCACTGAGGCATTACAGCAACACCGTTACAGCAACACCTGTTTAAAGTAATGACGTGCCAGGAACATCAATTGTCGCCAATGAGATGTTTTTTGTGACGTGCCTGGCATGTCAATTGTCATGAATGGGGTAAAAAAAATGTGTTTACTCTGGTTATCTTTAGCTAACATTAAAATGATCTGTAACATGTATGAAGAAATTGAAAAAGGGGGAAATACTTTTTCACAGCACTGTTTATACAGCGGGACACTATACATCCCCGAGGGGAATTATGTGCACAGATGCTGCACAAATCATGTATATGTGTCCCTAGGGTGGAACAACTAGAAAACATGGTAGGCCAATGCTCTATTCCCTGTCACTTGGAACTAACATTCAAAACTTTCTCTCTGTTCAAAGACTTTCATGAAGCCTGTAAGAGTGGTAGAACATTTAAACCCTCTCAAGCCACACAATCAGGGAGATTGTTAAGTGGCAGGAAGCTTATACGTTCTCCCAGGGCAAAGAAAAGTTCTGAAATCAAGATCCTTGTGCCAAGTGTGGCATTATTTGCCTGGACCTGTGTGTACCCATAGCCTGGCTTAGCTGGGTCTTGCAAGGTGGATTAAATTAGTGAATATTTATGTTGTGTGACAGTCCCATGTTGTTATTTATATTATGTTCAGTTAATGTGTTTTACTGTTTAAATTTTAGGAGTATATTTTCCCAGACTATGTTTAAACCTTCTGCCTGGCGTCTGATGGGGTCCTAGCAGTGAATCCATGGAACTGTATTGCAGCTGTGGATATCTTGTACTTGTGGTAGGGCACAATCGGAGGTGTTTCCCAGAAGAGAGCTCAAAAGGTAAACCTGGTTTTAATACTCATCTTCAGGACCAGGAACTCCAGCCGTGGCTCTGAAACTCGACCCTGGCTACTTTGTGGACTATTTCCAGTGCTGGTGCTCAGGGTCGCAATTGTTTTTTGGATCATAACATCCTGGGACCCTGAGCTCTTCATTGATACCCCAGGATCGCCGCTGCTTCCCTAGGGACACCCTAAAATGGGGACTCTTTGCCAGACGGGTATTTCGGGCTAAAGAAACTGTATGGAGGCACCGGGCTGTCTGGAAATTGTCGAGATTATACTCCTTCACCCCTACATTAAATCTCAACTAGTGCTTGGGGGGAGAATTACAGCGGATTAAGTTCTGAGCAACTGAGCATTCACGGCAAGGAGGATTTCTACGGCGGAGCTACTCAGTCCGAGTACAGGTCTCCGTCATAGATTGGTCTTTTTTTCATTGGGAAAGCAAAGTTATAGACCAGAGAGCAAATCAATGGAAGCTAAGCTTTTATTTTCTTTTCGAGATATTTGCTGTGTCTACTTATAAATAAATTTACAGTGTGACATAAATATACTGTTCTTGAGTCTTGGAGGACCTTAGCGAAGATAGGTATGTTTTAATACACACCCACACACACGCACTCATATATATACAACATACAGATGCTTGGAGTCTAATTATATTACTAATATTATATATTTTTTTCACTCATCTCCCTTGCTTGTCCACTGCTTTTAATATACTACTGTTAAAGAAAATAATTAGGAAACATGTCTAGGCTCTAGAGAGTTATTTTATTAAAACATTATAAATGTTTACAGTGTTGGTTATATAAGTATTTTACTGTGCTTTTCTCTTGGAAAGCAGTAGGTTGCATATAACAAAAGCAACAGGGGTTGAAGGTACGAGTGCTGCAATGTGGAATTCATTTCATACCATGAATATCTGTTGAACCTTGTCAGAAAAAAATCATTAATAATAAGAAAACCATAGACAATTGTCCTAGTCGGACTATTTTTACAGCAAACCACTATTAAATATAATTTAATATATTACCAGTATTGTTTTTAAAATAGAATCTTTAGTGACTGCAGAACTTTAAAAATATTGCCATTTTGCAAGTAAATATTTAGTAATAAACTAGAGCATTTCATTTTTGTTAGCACAATCCCTTCATCCCATCAGCAATCCCTTCAAATGTCTCTACTTTTCAATGATAAACTATAATCAACTGCAGCTATGAAACTATCTATGAGGTCTTGATCATTACTTATTGAATTAATCAAACTTGATTAGTATTAATACACATTACTTGATCAATCACTGAATTGCCATAAAAGGATAAAATAGGAAATAGTAGAATTACCATATTGAACACAATATATTATGTATATTGATAATCTTTTCATCACTCCATTAGCACTACAGTATCGGTGACTTAAGATGCTGACAGCAAGGGAGTCAGTAGGGCCAGGCATACGATATAGGCAAACTAGCCTAGGTTGCTAGGCTGGTAGGGGATACTATTCTTTAAACCTCAAGCTAGTGAGTCAACACAGGGAGTCTATGGCTGGTCTTGGGAGCAAGAGGAAGAAAATTCCATATCAACATTGGGTTGGGAACATTTGAGACTTTGGGCCACTAATAGATGAATCACTTGTAGGCTCTGTGGCTACACCACTGCAGACTAAAGAGCAGTAGACAAACCTGGAATCGGCAGCAGCAACATTTTTTTTTACCAGACCCAGCTTGCTGATCAAAAAGACCTTTGTTCAAATGTTGTATAGTAAGAATAACTTTACCCTGCTAGATTTGATGGTATATTAGGTTGATTATACAAAAAACGATGCTGTTTTGATGCTGTTTCAGAAAATGAGAGCAGCTGGCAGCAATTAATGATTCTCCACACTACATTACCTTCTAAACTATGACTGTGTAGATAATGCACATTAGAGGAATATCACTCACTAAAGTAACAAAGTTACTTTTTCAAATTTAAAATTTATATGCAATCTACAGATTCTCAGAGTTAAAAATAAAATCAAATTCTAGATGAACTAAACATTTTTAGGGTTTTGTTTTTTTTTTTACATTCTAAATCAATAAAATGTGCATGTAAATGTAAAGTGTAAAATTCACTTTATTTATTGGACAATTTTACAAACAAACATAATAATTTCTTCAAATTATGGTGAAAAGTAACTAAAAGATACAAGTTATGATGATCAGTAATGGACGCAACTTTTTCATAAAAACATAGTAGCAGTAACAGATATTATGAAAAGTTCAGTTTTGACTCCTCTCCACATAGAGAACAAACTACAAATACAGGAAATGTTTTATACAAATAAGGCATGGAATTCTATTTCCTGCAGAGAATATTCAGAAATGTGTTTGGAATTCTTAAAAGCTGAGCAGCTCAAGCAGTAGCTTACCCCACGCAGGTTTCTGCTTCCCTTGGGCAGGAAAAGAGTTTCCTCACACAGTGCGTGGATGCCACCGTAAGCTGCATGCCTGCATTAGGTGGTCCTTGGGCACATAGATGTCTGCGCTGCTCAACCGGCCCCGGAACCAGCACTGGAGAATGAATGAGTGAGTGTTTAGGAGCAGGAATGGGACAGGCAGGCTGTTTAAGGGGACAGAGGTGGCACAGGCAGATATCATGCCTAGATATCATTCCTTCTTTTGACTTGTCCTGTGTTGTGCACCAGTTTCCAGCCTTGCCTTAAGATGTCATCCTTTGTGCCTGCTTATTGGTGTATACATTCAAGATCTGCTGATTTTAGTATTAGCGTAAAATGTGCTTGCGGTAATCTTTTGTTTTTTCTGCACTAAAGGCAATTGTGTCCAACTTTCTTATATGACTTATACTGGCATGGCTTCAACATATGGGAATCTTCATTACTAGTTTTTAGTCTTCCTATTTTGTGACCAGTTGCAGATTAGAGGGTTAAAGGCAAGTTTAAATGCCAGCCTTGGGTTCTCTCTGGTGCGGTAGACCCCTGCCTCTATGGATCTGGTGCTTAGTGCGTGATCATGTGCTGCCATTATCAATGTCTCAGCGCGGTCTTTGAGTCCAGCCCTGTCCAGCCACTGGTAGCATTTCCTAATAGAAGCCACCTGGGCTCTACTCTGGGTTTCATCCTGGACTGTGGCTTTGACATTTACCAGACCCAGTAAGTGTTCAGCTCTTCATGTTCTGTAATTTAGGGGGTTTATCTATACCTTTAATGCTGAGTTTTTATGTGAATTCCAATTAATTTATACCTGCAAAGCTGGATTTGTGTGTTATTCTGTTGATCTTTATCTGCTATGCTATGTTTCCATACATTTTTTATGTATACCTAAGGGTGACCAGATTTTTAAAATGAAATCCGGGGACATTTTTTTAAAATTGGCAAATGGTAAAAAACTATTTTATGAAGTGATTGTATGAGATCAGTGCAGATAATATAGGATAGAATCTTATGTGATGGGATCGGGAGTACATCAGTACACAAAAAAAAAAGTCATCATACACCGGACGCCTGAAGTCCAATTTAGTGCCACTAATCCTTTTCAATAAAATATGCAGATTAAAATATATTATATAACACAAAACCTTTACTTTTCCTCTCACTGATTTCTGGGCCTAGAAACCACACCAGTACAGGCTCTGCCACACTGACACCCAAACACACACCCGCCAGGACCGGCTCTGCCGCACCAAGACCCACACACTCACACCACGACAGGCTCTTTTCCTAATTTGTCTCTCTTTTTTTGCATCTCACTTGCTGATATCCTTTCTTCAGTAGCGTATCTATCGGGGCCCCGGGTGCTGCTCTTCAGTAATATCTGCCGCAAGAGGAGCAGGCTCGGTTGGGGAGGTCAAGGATCTCCCTTTAACCGGCTTAAAGACAATCAAAGGAGCAGGAGGTCTGTTAATGCAGACCTCCAATCTTGCTCCCTTGCGATGTGCGGCTACTGCTGTGTCGGGATTCGCTGTCATATCCTGGCGCACAACACTGAAGCCGCACCCACCGTCTTCCGCGCTCACTACACCGGAAGTACACAGAAGAAGAAGAGCCAAGAGGAAGAACGAAGAGGAGGAGGAAAAGGAGCTGTAGAGGGAAAAGTGTAAAAGGAGGAAAGGTAGGAAAACATTCAGTGAGAGTGAGAGTGAATGTTTGTGAATGAGTGTTTGTGTACGTGTGTGTGAGATAGCATGGATGTGTAAGTGTGTGGGAGGATAGCATGGCAAAGCCCAGGTTCCAGCATGTACTGGCTGCCTGGGCATGATAGGAATGTGATTGCTGTTTTATATATATATATATA
>VKOC01021261.1:0-56326 GCA_009364415.1 Spea multiplicata | reverse complement strand
TAACCAGGGAAAAAAATTCCTTTTTGACCCCAAAATGGCAGTCAGATTTCTCCTTGGATCAATAAGCTGTTTCCCCATAATTAAAGATTATATCCCTGAATATTATGTTTTTCCAAGTATTCATCCATTTGCTGTTTAAACGTCTGTACAGACTCTGATAAAACTACCTCTGCAGGCAGAGAATTCCACATCCTTATTGTCCTTACTGTAAAAACCCTTTCCTCTGCTTTAGTCTAAATCTCCTTTCTTCCAGTCTAAACGCATGACCACGTGTCCTATGCATAGTCCTGTTTATGAACAGATTTCCACACAATGGTTTGTATTGGCCCCGAATATATTTATATAACGTTATCATATCCCCTCTGAGGCGACGTTTTTCTAAACTAAACAGATTTAAATTTGTTAACCTTTCTTCATAACTATAGTGCTCTATTCATTTTATTAATTTTGTAGCCCGCCTCTGCACCCTTTCTAGTGCTATGATATCCTTCTTTAGAAAAGGTGCCCAAAATTGCACAGCATACTCAAGGTGCGGCCTTACCATTGATTTATACAGAGGCAAAATTATATCTTTATCCCGCGACTTGATGCCCCTTTTTATACACGACAATACCTTACTGGCCTTAGCAACCGCAGACTGACACTGCACATTGTTGCCTAGTTTGTTGTCTTTAACAATTCCCAAATCCTTCTCATTTGTCATTACCCCTAATTCACTACCGTTTAGGGTGTAGGTTGCTTGTGCATTCGCTACCACGAAGTGCATAACTTTACATTTATCTACATTGAATTTCATCTGCCATTTGAGTGCCCAGTCCCCCAGTCTATCTAGATCCCTCTGCAGAACAGTAATATCCTGCTCGCGCTGTATTACTTTACCTAGTTTAGTGTCATCTGCAAACACAGAAACATGACTTTCAACGCCTATTGCCAGGTCATTTATAAATATGTTGAATAAAATTGGTCCCAGAACAGAACCCTGAGGGACACCACTTACCACTTTTGACCAGCTTGAAAATTTACCATTTATAACAACTCTCTGTTCTCTACCTCTAAGCCAATGTTCTACCCAAGAACAAGATTTTGCATCTAGGCCAATTTCTTTCAGTTTGAATACTAACCTATTGTGTGGAACCGTGTCAAACGCCTTGGCAAAATCCAAGTAGATTACATCCACTGCAACACCCTGATCGACACTTCTACTTACTTCTTCGTAGAATGCAATTAAATTAGTTTGACAGGACCTATGTTTCATAAAACCATGCTGATTTATGCTAATAATACTATTCTTCCCAAGGAATTCTTGAATATTATCCCTAAACAGCCCTTCAAATACTTTCCCAGCAACCTGAACTGGCTTTGGCTGGCTACCTGTCCCGAACAACTACTTGTGGCATCACTTATCTACATGTATTCGGCACTCCAGCAAGTATTTTACGTTCAGTTTCTGTAGTATTTGCCTTTCCCTGAGCCTCCACACTGTTGGGATCATGGTTTCCTCCCTTAGTACTTAACCCTTTGGTAGGTTATCCAGGATGGATAACTCTTGTGGTGACTAACATTCTTACTTAGACACACACATACACACAGACCAACATACACACATACAGCAACATATCTATTTACACTTACACACAGGTGAGAAAGCAGGGCGGCTGAGTCTACTACACCAGTACCAGTTGTACCTCCCTGATGGTGGCCCTGATTGTACATTACAGTGTTGTAGTGGTTTTGTTTTACCAGAGTGCCTTCTAAACAGTATTTCTTTCTTTGTTTAGATATAGTGAACAAAGAAACTGTATTGCCAGACCCCCCAAGGAACCCAGAAATTGCAGCTGAATTGGTTGGCAACAATGTTTACCTCAAGTGTTCCTTTGATGCCCCTGATACAAACCTCTCCATGGGATTTTTAATAAAGTGGTCTAGACTCTCGGCTGAAGGAGTAAAGCTAGAACTGAGGCAGGAGGCTGTGATCCAGACAGTTTCTACTGTAGAACTTGATGGGATAAGTGTGAGACTCGGAGACAGGGTAAGAACAACCTGAAGTAGTCCTAATACTTAGATGGCTTGCAATCTCGATTATACAGGGCTTAAAACTGTTTGCTATTAATAAACAACAAAAATAGTGGTCTCAGATCACTGTTGTTTAGTTAGTTTTCCGTACAGCTACGTAATATATGAGCTTTTCATGCAATTATAAACAAGTCAAGTTATAAAATGTTTTCTATTTTGAAAAATCCCCGCCGTTTTAATATTTTTATTTGTTTGCGCTGCTTTAACTTTATATAGTTGTTTTTTTTTCCTTTCAAAAGTATTTCTACTTGGTTAAGTGACCTGCATTTAATCATTCACATATAATCTTGATTAGCACCTTACCATCCTTTACACTTTCTAAAGACTGGTGCTAATTGACTGGACCTCCATTATCAACTAAATCGCTGTAACTGGTCAAATGAAATGTGACATTTGCCTAAAGCTAATTTGCCCTTATTTAAAACTTTATTGTGATTACATATATTGTGTCCTTTTTATATTACATTGATTTAAACATTTAAATAGATAAATGGATAAAGGTGGTTTATTGTAGGGTTTAGAAATTAATCATTTTTATTTGGGGGGGGGGTTAATGTTTATTTAAGAAAAAATGTGTACACCATTCTTGTGATGTTATGTGTTTGCAACTGTGCAACTTTTAAGGACAATTCTGGTGCAAAATTTTACAATTTAGTAGCTAATGATCCCATCAGCAGTAAGATTACATTGTTTGCTGTGACAATAAGGTTACTTTTCAAACCTTCCGCCAAAATTCAATTTTGTCCATATACTTTCCAAATAAGGACCAAATTGACAAGCAAGCACATATTGGAGGATAGATTCCTGAGAAACCAAACCTTAAAAAAATTAAAGGAAGGTATTATTTTGCTCATTAATCCAAGTGGATTTCCACTAGAGGCTTTGTTGAGGTTTGCTGAATGCCAACCCCTGGTAGAGAGAAGAGGGTGCCTACGCAAGTAGTAGAGAGGCTTAGGTGTGCTTTAACGTGTTTCTCTAAAATCATCTGCAGGGAAGGGGGTAGTTGTATTTTAACATTTTGTTTTATATTAAACAACATAATGTATGGACTGTACCTTAAAGCTCTTGTTCCACTTAGACAAAAAAACTTAAAATTCCACTGTTTAGCATACAAAGCACATACACCTTAGAAGATCTGTTATTTTGTAAGTTTTGATCACATACAAATAATACAGAACCTTTCTCAGTTTCTATAGCAAAAACCAGCTTTGGTGTGACATGACAATTTAGTGTCTGAGCAAAACAATACTAAAGAAATAAAAGTTTACATGATTAAAGATTTTTTTCTTGCTGGGGCATTCAACAGTACCAGGAAAGATGCTTCTAATGATGTTACAAAAGAGTAAGTAGGTGGAACAATCTGTTCTCGGAACTTGACCAAATCTACAAAACACCTTTTTCATAGAAAGAAAACATCAAAATATTTGTTAGGAATGTTTACATTACCTTAGGCTGTTCTAGAAGCACATAGATGATTATTATTTCTACTAATTACATCCCAACTGCATTTATTATTTTACACCAACAGATATATTGCAGTGTTTCCAGCTTTTTACTAGAACAACCAGATGTTCACAGCGCCATCCAAGAAAGCAAGGAATTTTTTGCTGGTATTCAGGTATATTGGATACACTTTTACTGTCTATTATTACTAAAGTACACCCTTCTGAATACAGCCTTTGTACTTGAATAATGACATAGCCAAGGTTGCATTCCTGATTCACCTACATCTACAGAGCTTAATTAATGGTCCTTCAAATTCTGTTTAAGTACTTATGTATAGTACTCACAATATGTCACTCATTCTAAGAAGGTTTGAATTGTGGGTTTGTATTACGTATGCACGAAAATGCTGCACCCTTCTAGAATTTGCAATTTCGGGTACACACTATACACAAGTGTATATTGTAGAACATACGTATAATTTCAAGATGTGTTTCTCCAAGCGAAAATGTTGTACAAGGTCACAAAATGAGTGTGAATGTATTTTTTTAATTAGATTTAAATATTTCCATATTTGGTCTTTCCTAGATCCATCCAGAAGCCCTCACCATATCAGAAGATGGAAGAAGATATCGTTTGACTTTAGAAAGTACAATACCAATTTCATGCTCTGGGACAACTGAATTGCAGAATGAATGTAAATTAACCCTGAAACTCCATACTGCAAATGAAGGTATGAGAATCTGCAGCATTCTGTCACATACGTTCTGCATGTAGGGGCCTTTCTAATGAGTTACGCGCATTTAGCACTGTGTCATGGCCAGACCAAAGCTTTCATGCCTTATACATTTTACAGGGCCAGCTAAGACATCCATACAGGGAGAACGTTGCTGGTGTTGGGCCTTCATAATGATGTGTGGAGTAGAGTTATTCATGGGACATGGTGTGCTATTATAAACTACACTGACCTTCATATCTGATGTTTTTTTCATTGTGAACTTTTTCATTTTTTATGTAAAAAAAGCGTTTAATTAAAATAGTTTGATTCTCTAGATAAACAGCTAAATATGGGGTTTAGTGATCTTGAGTTGTCTCTTTACCAGCAAACACATGCCTCCAAACTATGGGACATTGTTTACAGTCATTGACAACATTATATTTTCCAAATCGTGTTATTGAATTTTCAGATTTTACTGAGTACCTAAAACCAGGCTCAAAAAAAAGATATGCCGTATACAAAAATCAACTTTTCGTCCAAGAAAAACATATTTTATTTTCTTTGGATATTTACCCTGTGTAACAAAAGTTATCTTGTACGTCGTGAACTATGTTGTAAGCTTAATGTTTCTGTTTTGGTTTTAACAGATGAAGAAAAACATGACTCGGATTTGGCACTTTCTTCCTGCCAAGTCGACCTCCCGCAGTCCGCCTGCCAGAGTGGAAAGTGCAGTCAAGCAGTTCTTCATTACACTGCAGTGACGGACTTTGCTGCTGATGGAGACAAAGTTGCAAACATTGTGGTTGACGCCATAATTAGCTCAAGCTTTCTATGGAATGGTTATTCTCCATTAAGCACACAGGTAAAACAATCCATAATCCCTATTCATTGTGTATACTTATTACAAAACCAGCGCTAATCAGATACAACTCTGCACACTTACAATTTTCTGTAGACTGGTCAGAATCCAAGACATATATTAATGACCCTAGTGTTGAAATAGTACAAGCTCCTAGGAGTGTAATATCTGGGAGATAGTCATGTTTGTAGGAATGCAAACAAATATATTAGTGAGAATGTAAAGTATTGAAAAGGCAATATGAGATTTTAATAAAGGCATTATAAATACATAATATATACTAATAAGTATTATAACTATGAAAACACATTTCTGTGTGCTCTTGAGAATAGATTATAAATGAGGCTATACTATTCATTAAGAGGTTGAGTGGTCAGTCAAGTTAAGAGTATACTTAACTTAACATACTCCTTTTTCCTGATGTGAATACTCAGTTCATCTGTCCTTGGTCTCTTCTTTGATTCAGGATAGCCATATGCCTACCCCATGCATGTTTAAACCCCCCCATAATGTATTAGACTTTACCACTTCTGCTGGGGGCTGTTTCACCCTCTCAGACTCAATTGAGTATACATACTTTTTCAAAACAACTTGCTTATTCGCTGATATGTGAGTTTGTGAGTGCATGCAAATGAAAAATACACACCCCTTGCAAAATATGTTTTCATAATCACTCTGTAAAAAATAAATAAATAAATAAATAAATAAATAAATTATTTAAATAAATTAAACTAAACCACTAATCCAGTAATAAAGGGCGTGCCCCTCACCCTTGTGCTGGTGGGGCATAGATGGGGTCTGTACTGCCCATATATTAACCTTAACCCGCATCCCTAGAGCAGACTTATTTTATTACTACCACCGTTTCATTATATATATATATATATATATATAGTGTGTGTGTATATATATATATATATATATATATATAATATATATATATATAAGGGGGTAGTAAAAGCATTATTAAACACTCATCTACAGACACCAGACAAGCCAGAAAACTCATGGTGCTGCCACAACCACAAGGGATTCTGGGTAGGCACATGCAAATAAGGTTAACAATTATCACCTTTTGCGTCTATATCCACTTTATACATAGATCCCTTGAAAGTAATTGCCCGCTGTACAGGACAGCTTTTAGACAAAACTCGGGTAAAAAGTACAACAGCCAGATCACCACTCATGGACTGCTGTTTCGTCCATTTTCAGGTTGTGATACTGGCTTATCTACAAAAGTAATTTTCATATTTCAACTTTCCGGCATATGTGCGATTTAAAGGGAATTGTTTCTGTATTTTAAGTTCTTTTTGCTTAGATTACAGTAAAGGACCTCCCCACTGCCTACTGCTATTCATTTACGGATCCTCATGTCATCACATTTGATGGAAGGTAATAGTAAAAATATACTTTTATTTTTGTTTCAAAGGTCATGATTACACCTTATCCCACCTGAAATTGCACAGGTACAATATGATTTCTCACAAAGTAAAGAAATAATTTTATTGTACTTTTTCTTATTGTGTGGATTCAGGGTCTATGATAATTTCAACACTGGGACCTTTGTGTTGTACAAGAGCGTGTCCCGCGATTTTGAGGTACATGTCCGACAGTGGGATTGCGGAAGTGTTCACCACCCAGCCTCGTGCAACTGTGGCTTTGTTGCCAAAGAAGAAGGAGACATTATTACATTTGATATGTGTAGTGGACAGCTCCATGAATCCCAGCCACATCTGTCAGTGAAGAGTCAGGATTCCTCAACAACTAATTTCAGAATTACTGAACATTATCTTGGAAGAAAGATCACAGTATGTATTTCACTTTCTTATTTGGAACTATTTGCATATTACAGTTGAGGAAAATTTGGTTTTATTTTATAGTGTTTCAATAAATGTCCTTTATCTGCAGACCAGTAGAAAGTCATGTAATATTTTGGGTGACTTTCCTTGTTAATTCTTTAAGGGCATTCTTACATTAATTGGATGCTATAAGGAACAGCTCCAGCCAAGGTAAGAGATGTATGAGATGTGATCTGTGACGTGTCAGGTGGGATTGAGTGGGCCAGAAGGTGTCTGCTCATGAAGTCCCATGAATGCTAAATAAGTCATTTATTGAGTCAGAAGCTCCCTCTGGAACAGATTTCTTTGTTATTTCACTCAACTAGTAGATTAGGTTAACATAACAGAGTTAGAACACGTGCAGCTTGGAAACATGCAGTTGACTAAAATCATTATTTTATGAATTATTCTACTCCGAAAAGTAGAATTGTTTAAAAAAACCCAGCACAATTGTTTTAAGAATGTCCTTGAAATCCTATACAGGTAGTAGAATATTTTCAAAGAACACATCTCCTTAGCTGGGGGTAGCAAAAAAGGGGCAAATGCATAAGTGGAGATTCTTCAGAATCCTCCCATTTGCAAGGGGGATATCATGTACGTTTAAAGGGATCTCTCAGGTATCACATGCATTAAAGTACATATGTAGAACTTTCTGTCATGTTTTACTTTGTTACAAGTGATGTAACTGGTAGTCATTATATGCTGTTCATTTTTGTTTAAGTGATTTTTTGGGGGGAAGGGGGAACAGTTTTGTACATATTCATTCCCCATCAAGTATTTATAAGAGAAACAAAAATGTTCTCTCTGATCAGGCCATCAATAAACTAAAATGTTAAATTAGCAGGAGATAACAACAAAACCTACTGTTATATGTTCGGAATCAGACTTATTGGAAATCTTGTGTTGAATACATAAACTATTAATCACTCAATTTTAAATTAATTTCTAAACCACTGCAAGGCTAAGTGGAAACTGTCAAAAAGGAAGTCATAATATGAGTATCGGCAAGTGATTTATTACTGCAATATGGTGCTGGAGGGCTCTAGAACTCTCTCTAATATGATTCATGACTTCCACCTATTAAGGGGTTAATTTAATGGCCTGTGGGAAAGTATTAATCTATATGCCAGAAAACAGATGTTTTCAGCGTGTCCTAGAGGAGAGCCTTCCTGGAAGCTGGTCAAGAGAGTGCATTGTTATATTAAATCAGCAAATATATATTTCAGCAAATGGCTTTTTTATCACAAAGAACTAATAAGAGACTCATTCAAATTGTTGCTTTTGCATAATAAGTCTAAGACACTGTCTGAATATAAATCTCTAGATAGCTGCCCTGGTATTATTTCAGTATGTCTGCTAAATATGATCGTATATATATATATATATATTAGTGTATATCCAGTGATTACCATACAAAAAATACATGATATCTTTGTTTAAAGGGGAACTCACCATTTTTTTAAATTTATTTATTTTAAGTCTTCATAAATATTGGGTTGTGTTATGTTTATAGGCAGATACATAATAGCCATTTGTGTATATTTTAATCTTAGCCCAATCTGCAAGGCTCCATAATCATACTGCATGTGCTAAAGAATGCAATGGAGCGGTCACTCAGCCTGATATATATTATATATTTATATTATGATAATCTTATAAACGTCTGGGGGGGGGGCATACTTCATTAGCGTTGCCGTAAAGAATTAGTTCAGGAAAATCCACCCAAATATCTGCAGTTTGATAAATCACTGTATACAGCACTGTACAGTGATATTGTACTCAAAGAATTAATTATTTTCCCCATAAATGCTATAAGGTATTCTGGGAAATTTTGCATATTTGCTTTTTGAGCATGGGCACCAAAACAGATATAAACAATACACATAATATTAAGGCATTTAAAGCAGTTTGAGTATAGACATAGGCAGTATAACCATCTCCTTTATGTCTTAGTACGTTTCCAGCTATAACCATCTTGTAGTACCAGCTGGGCTGATAAAAGATTTTGGCACTGAAAAGGAAATGACATATGCCAAGATATGGGTTTATGAGTAAATATTATCTCACTATCTTTCTCTAGATCACTTTCTCATCTGGAGCCTTTATCCGAGCAGATGTGAGTGAATGGGGGATGAGTTTGACTCTCCGGGCTCCTGGCTCAGATTTTAACAATACCCTTGGCCTTTGTGGTACCTTTGATGGGAACGCAGAAAATGATTTTCATAACCGAAAAGGAATTGAACTTGAAGACACTTCACTCAGCCACCTTCATTTCATCAGTCAATGGAAGTAAGTTTTCTGCTTCCAGAAGTTTTTGGTATAAAATATGTCCAGATGTACATATGTGTGTATTTATTTATAAAACTATACGATTACAAGTATATAATAATGATGAATATGTAATCCAAAAAGTGGCATTTTACATAAAAAGTAAAAAAATAATTTTCTGTTCTCTGTAATTCCTGCAAAAAACATTAATATTTTTCTGCAGATAACAAATAAATCTGGTGAAGTTTTCTACATAGTGCTCACTTTGAACTGCTGCATTACAGTATAAGTATGAAGGAAAAAAAATACACCAAAAATGCCACCCTATGCCCACAGCTGCAATTACAAGGGTCACAGCAGTGGATTTGAACAAAAATGTGATTTCCCACCTTTTTCTACTCTTACAGATATCTACAATCATTACTATACCTGAATCGTAGATAGAATGAGAGAGAGTTGTATCCAATTCCTTATCACCCGCAAGCAATGAAATGTAGTTCATACAATCATTTCATAATTAACAATTATTATGAATACATTATTGTGTAATAGTAGCTTTTTATATTTTCTCCCTTTGGGAATGAATTGAGTGAGATACTAAATAGTATGTTATTGTGTCCGCTAAACACTCCCTTAGTGTGTGGTCGCCAACTGGATAGGCCTCATTTATCCAGCCAGCGGATATACCGGTATGTACAAAGTGAAATCCTTCTATCAAAGAGTTTCAAAAGCAGTTATGTTATCTCCATATCAGATAAGACTATATGGCATTCAATATAGTTCAAAGGAAAAGAATTTAACACTGATTGCAGAAAACAAGATATCATTTAGTGGTGGATGGAAACGGTTTGAAAATTCAGCTCAATTTAAATTAAACGTACTATAGATATGATAAAAGTGTTTAACCAATTTAGTCATTTAACAAAGGACTGTATTCTTATTGATATAAATTATAACATTTGGAAAATTACTAAATCTTAGAGTAGAAAATGTGGATTAATAGATTTATGCAGCAAAAGTTTAAAGTAACTTCAACACAAATAAAGCTCCTGTCTATTGGTATATGTATGTATTATACAACATAGTATACAACTGTATTAAAAAAAACTGAATAATAATTTTGAAAAAACATTAAATCAGTGTTTCAAACAGTTTAGTTCAGCCAAGGATATTTTCACCAATAATTAGACAAACTAGAATATCAAATTGCCTTTAGTGGACTGAGCTAAATAAATGCAGTTTGATCAAAGAATTTGAAAAGCTATCTATCAGGATCTATCTGGAAAGAGAAAATCTTTTTCAAAGACATTCAGAGCCCAGGATTGCTGTCTAGTGAGCGTTGGATCCCTTTAGATTTTGCGTTCAACTCAACAGGATCCAACCAATCAAATGGTCTTGTCAGGTCTTTTTATGGTTATCAAAGTCAGAAAAACTACAGGGTCATTAGTAACTTGAAAACTTAGCAAGATAACCCTCTGGAGCTCTCATATTTTGCATTTCACTTCAGCACATAATTATCCAAACATGTTTTAAATTATGCAATATGCTAGATATTACCATGTTAACCATCGCTGGTACTATTTTGTCATTACAGGATTTCTGCTGGAGAAAGTTTTTTTGATAAAGTGCCATCTTTTTCACAGTCCTCGAACAATATGAAGTATTGTCGATGCAAAGAGAGGAATCAGATGTACCAACCTAACACACTCTATACAACTTCTCACACTGAGTCCAGTCCTTGTAAAGACAATGATAATGCTCTGTTTCCAATACTGATACCTGGTCTGGACATTACCACTGAGTACGTCAACACACCAGATACTCTCCGGAACCTTAATAAGCGTTCTGCTGTAGATAGTTCTCTTAAGACAACAACATTTAATGATGTGGAGAATTCTACTGGACAAATACGTAAAACAAAGGAACACACCATAGGGAAAACAAAAATAACATATGTAAAAAAGACCACTCAACACAGCCATATTTCTACAGAGAAAGTTGTTAGAAACAGAATGAAACGTCAGAATTATTATGAATATCTTTCTACATTCCCATATCAAAGCCTAAGCCAAACTGACTTGGAAGGATTCAGCTACTTCTTCCCTGAAGACCACTCTACGTATACACACCAGGACTTTTTGCCTTCCTGGCCTACCCCATCAGGCCTAAGTCATTCATATGTTTTAGAATTTTGCCAGCACTCTGTGTTGAACTCCAGCATAGGGAAGCTGTGTGTTGATTTCCTTGGAACACGTCCTAAAGAAGTAGTCGATATGTGTATCACAGATGTATTATTGAAGGATGACCTAAGCTGGGCAGAAGCTGGTGTGGCCCTATTGGAAAATGAATGTGAAAGAAAACTCTTAGAATTAGGAAGTCCCAATACAGGATACATGGAACAAATGGTGGACCACATTCTTCTGGCCTTAAAATGTCCAAATCACTGTAGTGGCAATGGGCAGTGCATGGATTGGGGATGTTCCTGTTTTCAAGGTTATGGGTCCTATGATTGTAGCATTTTGATTGGTAAGTACTTAAATTATTTGAATATAAATACAATCAAAGAAAATGTAAGAATGTTTTCTGTCATTGGTTATGGCTTCGTTGTACTGACTGTGCTTTAACTCTTTTGAAGACCAGGTGCCTGAGATTTTGGAGCTGGAAAATTCTGGACTCTGTGATGTTCGGACATATGACTGTACTACTGTGAGGGTGTTTGGACAAGGGTTTAAAGAGGTGCTTAATCTCAAGTGTGAATTTACCAAGATGCAGGTATGTGATTGTACAAGTTTAGTTGAAAACGTTATGCTGTATTATTTTTCTCTATGTTCATAATCATACTGAGAATGTTATTCAGACCTTTTTCTATCCATATGATGTCTTAATTGGATTAATCAGATAAGCTATACTATATGACCAAAGGTATGTGGAAACCCATTTCATAAAGCTTCTGATGCACGGTGCTTGCACTGATCTTGCTCCAGTTCGGAACTTTGTAGTGTGTGTGATGCTACATAGGGGGTTTATTTTTGTGTGTGCTTCGGCACTCAGCAGCCCCACTCTGTGAGTGTGTGGTCTACTGCTTTGAGGCTGAGCTAATGCTGTTTTTAGACACTTCCACTTCACAATGATTGCGCTTACAGTGGTACGGGGCAGATCTAGAAAGACGGAAAAGGTGGTTTTCTTGGACAGCCAGAAACACCTAAACTTAATAATTAGAATTAAACAAAACATAATTATCTGGAGAGTTTACATAAAAATAAATATGACAGCGTGCCTTAATGTTGCTTTCCATACTGTTTACAATTCAACTATTCTTTACAACTAAACTGTTGTTATATCTTTGTATTGTCTTGCCTTTCTCCCAGTATAGTGGTGGCAAATGGATCCTTACTGACCCAGTCCTGATGGATGCTGCTTTCAGGAATACTAGAACCATTGATTGTCAGGTTCCTGTAGATGCCCATCAGTCTGAGGGCATTGGCCTGGTGGATGATAAGCCAATTGCCAAGTGGCAAGTAAAGGTATTACTCTTATGTTAATTATGCTCCAATTTAACAATGGGACACAAAGAAATGATTACACATACCCATTTACCTTGATAATTTTGTGATTGCATGCTTTATTCGCAGGAAATTAGCAAAATATTATGCTTCATCCATATGTATTTAGTCTGACGATTTGTCCAGCTATAAATACTTGGCCTTGGCCTTGTCTTAGATACAGGGTAGCCATATGTCTATCCCATGCATGTTTAAATTCCCTCACTGTATTATTAGCCTCTACGACTTCTAGTGGGAGGATGTTCCGCTTATCTACCACCTTCTTACTAAAGTAAAACGTCCTTATATTACATCATCTAAACCTCTGACCCTCTAGTGTAAGATTGAAATCTTACTTTTTGTACTCCCCTGTAAACGTCCCTCCTGTAGTTGGTGAAATCCTTTTAATATTTAAATGTTTCCTCTCCTTTCCTCCAATCTATACCCTATTATGACCCCTTATTCTTTCCTGGTATGTTCTAATGTGTATTCCAAACTTATTAATCCACAGGTATCTAACGATGGTTATACCTTTAGTAATGTTAAAGCAATTACTTTATATGATGGAGCATGCCAAACCTGTGACCCAGGGTCGGATGGACTATGTACATTAAAGGTAAGGTGTGTGTTACATGGGTCTTTATTTTTTTTACAAAAAAAATGATTTTTCTACACTGGTTTATTGTTTTTTGTCAGAATCATATCTGGTTACAGCGTGTAAGTCTGTATAACATTACTGGATAATAAATCCCGCGGTAACGCGGACACATTGGATGGGATGATAATTCTTACGCATCAAAAATCTCTTGGTAAACAACATTTGGGGTATAAACTGTGCTAACATTATTTGTTTTTAGTACAAATTTGATGTAAGATGGATGTATATAATGGCCAAGGTTGCTTTTATGTAGGAGGTAGTGGGCATTTTAATTATCTGCATTTGTGGATTATATGTAAACAAGGAGAAGGTCTACTTAATGCAGCTGTTTTTTTCCCATTTTAATATTTATAAATAAGCCATACAGGTGAAACACGTATGGCAGCGATTGCTATGATTTCTTTTATCTTCTGCACCCCAATATATTTATATTTTCACCTGGAGTATTTTTTATTTGAGTTGAGCCTGAGTTCCGATATCAGTCTCATCAGAAGCACCATTTGTTTTTCTGATTTACTTAGTCTGACCCTGACTTTTGTTTATGCTCATTGCAAAACTTAAATGTACGGTTTCAAAATGAAAGGACCATTTGATAAGAATGAGGATAATATATTCATCTAAATATTCATTAAGAATATATTTGTTGTCATTGCAATAAATCTCTTAATAACCACCTTGACTTTTTATTTGTATTTTTTCAGGAGAAAACATGTAATATAGATGGACTTTGTTATGGCGAGGGGGACCCCAATCCTACCAGCCCATGTTTAGTCTGCAGGCCAGACATCTCAAAACTAACATGGTCAATTGCCGAAAGTAAGATTTGTTTTTTCTAACGTGACTGCACTTTTTGTTTTGAGATATTTTTTTTGGCTTTTTCTGATTATTATTATATTTTATTTATATATATCGACGATGATTTACACAGCATTTCTTACAATACATATTTCCAGGGGTATGACAAAACTAGAAAAAAATGACAAAATACGGCAAACCAATATGAGCTTACACTCTAATTTAAATATGAATTAGATTTTTAATATATTACTGTAGTACATAGTGCTATATTATTATTAATTATTGTTATATAAAGCGCCATCATATTCCATAGTGCTGTACAATGGTTAAACATGACATAACAAGTACTGTATAACAAAACAATTTGACTTACAGGAACAAGAGGTAAGGGCCCTGCTCAAACAAGCTTACAAGCTAAATAAAAAAATACAACAAAATACATTACCCTAAAACAATCCTATAACATTTTATTAGTCTTATTTGACATTATATAACAGCAAAAGGCTTTGTCAGAAATCATTTTGAGTGTACGGTCATTCTAAATATACAGCTAATGACATTCTACATATAAATAAGAATAAAAATGGGGGTCTTCAGAGGATTGTGAACACAGTATCAGTAGAATGTAATCAATATATGTGCAGCTAGGCAGGTCTGCAGTTTTACCCTTTTTGACATAATGGCAAGCTAAGCAATTTATGGTCTTATAGTGTGATGGAATCCACAATAGGTGTTTTTTGAACGGTATCTGCTGGGTATGCTCTGAATTCTTGCTTTATTTTGTGTACTTATTGGTCATTATTATTCTGGCAGCAACCCGGGAATCTGAATGTTTATGCCTTTTATCCTTTTGTGCGTTACCCTTTCTGTTTATTTTTTCTGCAGTTTAACCTTATTGCCTTCAACAAAAAGTAATCCTCAAGGGGGTTTTTGCCTTCAAATACCCAGGACCCGATTTTATACACTAATGTGAAATATGGTATCATTTTGTGAATATGAAAATGCCTGACCACAGTCTCATAATTTCTTATTTCAGGTAACAAACCTCCTGTGGTTCATTCCCTGCCTGTTACACTACAGACCTTCTACAGTGAAAACTTTGTATACCAGTTCATGGGCTCCGACCCAGAAGGCTCAGCCGTCCTCTTTACATTAGACTCAGGTCCGGAGGATGCCAGTTTATCACCAGCAGGGCTGCTAATATGGAAAGTAATGTCTCAGAGTACGCAGAAATTTGTATTTTTCGTAGCCGATGATTGCAATGCCAAGACCAACGCAACAGTAGACGTAAGTTTTTATTTCAATAAGCTTTTATAATTACATTATGAAGTTTATTACCTACAGGGAATATTATTACCTTGCTGGCTACTTAATAGCTTTATTGTATGAATGTGTCATCTCGTATTTATTTCTGACATCTAAAGTAGAATGTCCAAAGGGAGAGCGACATTTTGAAAAGGAGATTTTTTTCCATCATTCACTGACATTGCATTATATTTCTTTTGACATTTCCTGAACATTAAAGGCCAGACACTCCAGATAAGTGCTTGGTAATTGGCAATATTGTTAAATATCCTTATCGACATCCTTTAGAAGAGGAGAGGATTATACAAGCCATATTTTTTATGCAGCATTGTTTCTAAGTAGCACAAATGTTATCAAATGGCAAAAGTAAAATAATCCGGTAGATGAACACTGTATTGATTTTAATCTAGAGTCCATGTTCAGTGATGGGAAGTATGCTGCATTTTTTTAATGAATATATACAATTTCCTTTATTACTCTCTACATTTTTTAAACCTCACATTCAAATTGTGGACAACATACAAGTGTTTTGTGTTTGGATGTGAATGGTGAGTAGGGCACCTTCATGTTTCATGTTGCTTCTATTGAAATATTGCTAAAATTACCCATATATTATTTAGGCATGGGGGATGGGTTCTCATTTTGACATCTTTTAAATAGCACAGCAATTCCACGACAAGATCAGACAAAGTGAGATATCCCCACTAGGGAAATTCACTGGTCCCCTGGAGCTCTCCCCTTCATTCTTTTTATTGGTGATGGGGACAGGGCTGGGAAAGACCCAACAGTGTAGAGATTGGGCAGATTTGGTACCATGCATTACCAAGATATCACAAGTTTAGCTGGAGATCTGAAAATGAGCTGTGATTTCATACCCTGTAGGGCAAACACAGAGATGCCACAATTATGGAAACAACATGAAAACATCCAGTAATGGATGTGTGTGAGAGGGTAACAGAGAAATATATTTTATTTTATAAATATAAAAATCTAATATCACCTTTCACACTTATCAGTGCTAAAGGTGACACCCCAGCCATGATATGCAAATGAAAGCTGTGGGGTCTATATAAATTTTCATGTTGCTCGTTTTGTATTTGCATGAAAGGATTCTGCAGAATCCACTATATATGCATTTCCCCCTTTCCACACCTCCCAGCTAAATGCCGCGCAGGAGAATTGTGAAATACTCACCTCCAGCCCCAGCACTGGCTCGGGGTATGCTGTGGTTAGGGATGTATTCAATGGGAGAACTTTCCTGCTTGAATGCATATTAAAGTACACACACACATAGGAATAAATTAATATAGTGCTTTCTTGTTAAATAATTCAATGTTATATTACTGTTTTGATGTTTTCTTTTCCATGAAGGTTTTTGTGAAACCGTGCGGTTGCTTAAATGGTGGGTCGTGCGTAGCAAATGTTAACTTTCCACCGGGAAAAGGGGAATACCTATGTGTTTGCCCTCAAGGTTTCAATGGTGAACATTGCCAATTGGATATAGATGAATGCCAGTCTAATCCTTGTGGTCCTGGAAAATGTGTGGATGAGATAAACAGTTACCACTGTGAATGTCCTCTCGGTCTTAAAGGTAAGAAACCAACTGAAAAGCTCATTATTATAAATGTTTTAATAGTCCCTATAAAATAAAATAACTCATTGACAAAAACTATTCTTGGTTAAGCAGGTGTAAGGCAAAACCAGATGTAACCATCTGTAAGGGATAAAATCTTATTTCTACTAATGGGTTTACATCTTAGGCACCCAAAGGAAGCTACAATAGGCTTCCTCTGATTTAATCCAGGAAACCTAATACTAAAGTCCTTGGAGATATTACATCAATGGACTGAACATGTGCGGGTTAAGCTGGGTGTGATTAACATTAGTCTACATCCCACTCGGGAGTTTGTAGTGAGTTGAACGAAACTTACCGACTTGCCAACCCCAGCAAGCTTCTCTTATAAAAAGGGCTGAGCTGGCCCTGTATACTGTATATATCATACAGGGAGATTTCTTGAACGTCTTAGCAAGACTAGCTCACTGAGGGGGTTCTTTCAAGCTGCACAGGGGAGTCATACGATTGAAATGTTCATCTCTCCTGTAAACCCCTAGTTTAATGAAGAGAGCCCCTTATGAAAAATTACTTTTTATCCATGTACGTAGTAAAAAAGGGGTACATTTACCCATCTACATACAGTCTATGCATATCTATAAAAAATCTTTCGATCAAACACTGATATTGCCATTGTTACTTGTTCATTTATTAATATGTCGATGTTTGTTTGCAGGAGTAACTTGCCAAGAGGATATTGATGAGTGCTCATCTGATCCCTGCTTTCCTAGTGTTCCTTGTTCTAATACATTGGGTTCATATACATGCGGTCTGTGTCCACAAGGATATGAAGGGGATGGAACCATATGTGGTAATTGTTTGCTGTTAATGTTCTTTAAGTGAAAACTGTAAAGCTTTGGTAAAATAAATGCCATATAATCTACAGTTTGTGGATGTGTTGTCCTAGGTTGTGGATAGTAAATGTAAAATATGTGTTTATAAGATATGTAACGTGAATGCATACTATAAATAGTGAATAAATACTGTATGTATGACGTTCTGCTGTGGCTTTAGTGGTCTCACTCTGTAACCCTACGTATTTTTTACGTATACTTTTTTTATTAATATTTGGGCAGAATTAAAACATGATGAGCGTAATAATTACCACAGGATAGACAAAATAGTTTTAGGCGATGTTCCAGAATATTAATTGCACTTTTTAGTATGTTCAGCAAAAAAAAAAAAATCCCTAGCAGATCTGTCATTTTATTCTTTCACCTTAAGGATTAATTACATGAAAACATCACAAAAGCTTTTGAGGAGCTTTTTCAATTTTTATGACAACGGCCGATTAGTGCCAGCTTTTGGGTAACTATATAAGTGTTCCTAGCGAAAACTATGAAAGAGGTACATTTTTACATGCTTACAGAATTATTTCTAGGAAAGATTTGGGTATTTAAATAGTACTAGGATGTTTCTAATGGTGCAATTGGTATACAAAGGTGGAACAACACTATTTATGTCAAATCAAGTTCTATTGTTTTCTAACTAGTCTTTTTCATCTTTATTTTATACAGTCCAGATGGTTTTGACAACTCAGATACCTTCAACTGTACTCCCTGTAGTCTTTACAGAATATTATGATTATAAAGGCAATGACAGGGTCGATGTTGGACATGATAAATACAACAACCAAGGGGTTGTTCAAACCGTTCTAAAACCAAATACGTCTGGTAAGTGTTCTTAATAATAGAATATTTGAATAATACATTGTTTGGATATGGTAAAATATACCACAGTTTATGGAATGTTGAATAGTACAAATCTTACATGAAAGCATGGCTGCTTAAAGTTCTAATGGTTATTTTATGAAGATTTTTTCCCATTGTTTAAGGCTCAACCTAGAAATGATTTTCCAAAATGTTATGTTGAATATATGAACATGTGAATACTACTGGCTTTCAACATTATGTTATAGGACATTTCCTAAGGAATTCTTTGCTATTATATCTAAGACAATGGGACTTCTTATGATACCGAATGAATGTGGCAGGAAGTAATGTTCTTCACAACTCAACATTTGTATTACCCAATTTTTATTTCACAGCTGTTTGCGGTCCAGTTATATTACATTTGACACAGATAGCTGCTGAAAACAGGCTTAATCAGCAACCACAGAGGATGTTTAATTAAAGTATAGTTCACGGTCTTTAAGTATGATGTACATTTCATAAAGTTTGAAATTAGAAAGGATAGTGACTTTTATATATTTTCTTTTTGCCTTTTGCGTTAACAAACTGTAAGCAATACAGAGATAGCATTTGCCATAATCCTGTCTTGATCTGAGATATTCCTAATCTTCAAAGAGGATTATCACAGGCGGTATGTTTCGGACAAGACATTTACTGATCTCTTTGAAGTCAAGTAAAACAGTTCCACGCTGTCTTGGATGGAGCAGAACAAATTGTAATAACAATGCTTGCCGTATGCAGGATACTCACAGGGTTTCAGTAATTGGCTGTTTTACTGCACATGCTATGAAGAATACATATTGCATTTACATGATCTCAGTGGTGTACTGCTTCCTTGTATTTCCATTTAATAAATGTCTGACCCTTTCTCTTTAGCTCTTGCTTTGTCACTGTGTGTGTGTGTGTGTTTATGTGTGTCTGCATGTGTTGTTTTGTCCTTGAACATCATTTCACTACCTAGAATGCACCGATATATACCATACACCCATCTTACCTAATTTATATAATTTTAAACCACATTGCTATTCACCCCAATTCAACATTTTGTGTAATGTGTAATATTTATTAGTTACCAAACTTCCTGGGTAAAAAAGGATTTATATGAAATAAAGGTTTACGTGCGTGACACAGAGCACATCTTGCTATGTCTCCCATAAATCTTTACTCTATAATTACCATGTGTAATCTATCTGATTGTGAACTCCTTGATCTTTCATTAAAATATTTTCACACTGACAACTTTCACAATTGCACTTCCAAACATTTTGCATCTACTACATATTTTTCATACTGAATTACACAACATTAATAACTTTAATAACTGGGTTTTATTTGCACATATTTCAGGTTTTTCAACGAAGCCCATCAATCAGCCAACCATCTCTGTAGACCCCGATCCAGCCGCTAATAGCAGAAGTACGGGAAGTGTTACGGTAAACACTTCTATGTCACTATTGTCAGATGCTCGTCAGACAACTGTTCATCAACCTCGTACGGCTTGGTTCACAAGTCACTTATCAAGGTCGAGTTACACAGGAACTAATGCAAACTTACACCCCAGTGCAAAGAGTGGGACCAGCCTCTCTCGGTACAGGACAGCATTGATGGAGAGGACAAAGGATACTATAACAAAAAAGACTGAAGATAATATTGTTCAAGACAGAGTTAATGATTTCAAATTCCATGAGACTTTTGCAACACATAAAAATGGAACAGACCACAGAGGAGAGTTGAGGAGTGCATATACAGTGGCCCCAGTGAAATTAACTTGCGCTGATTCTCCTTGTTTCGCTGGGGTCACTTGTGAACCAAGCCAAGATGGAGGCTATAAGTGTGGGCGATGTCCTTTTGGCTACTATGGAGATGGTGTTACATGCAAAGGTACGACATGGTGGATGTGAAACTGAGGATTTTTCACTACTAATGTTTGTCTACTGTCAAATATTCCATATGGAGCTTCTGTATATATGCCAAGTTATTAACATTAAAGAAATTGTGGTAGAGATTGGAGAAAGAGACGGTTTACGATGCAGATTATAAGAAGAAAGTGGCGTCAAATGCTGAGGGGAACAGATAGAAAAGAGAGATGAAAAGAGGTGGAAATGAGCGTGAGTCCGTGGGTTAGAATATGACACTTATTCATCATTTATTTCTGGAAACAATTGTCATGTGACACATAAGCAAACACTGATTTGGCAATGCCATGGAAAGTGAAAAGGTTTCTCTATTGTTTTTAGGTGATTGAAGGAATAAAAAACATGTCACCTTAGGTCTATTTGCTTAACATGCTAGTAAATAGTATACAGTTGATATTTTGTGTAAAAGATACAACACAAGTTCTAGTTCTGCTGATCTTTGTGTCATGTGCTAGAATATTTAAAGTGTGGCTTTATCACCATAAAAACCAATGGAATGGTTGCTCTGGGTACCACCAAGGAGAGTCCCCACATTGTCACCCCCCCACTTCCAACATGGGGTCCTCAAGGAGTACTCTTACTCTTACCTGTAAACCCCAAACCTTATTAGGTTCTTATCTTTCTTGTATGTCCAAAATAGCCTTTTGCCTACCCTATGCATTTAACCCTAAGTACATCACTGAATTAACCTTACTGGGAGGCTGTTATTGACTACTCCTTTAACAATATATACTGGCATTAGAATGTATCTCTGCCCTTCTTGTTTCACAATATGACATTTTGTCCTAGCTTCCTCTATTCAGTGCTGTCGTTAGGCTATGCCAAACCCAGCGTACCTCCCTAATTACCCGCGTTCACGTCTGCACTCCTGGCTTTTACTGTAGCTTTAAATGTCACATTAATGATCTGCCTTTTCTTTAGCAATATGCCGGCACCCGTGTGGACGAAACATGGAATGTACAGCACCGAATGTTTGTAGATGTAAGCCTGGCTATTCTGGATATAACTGTCAGACTGGTAAGCTCTCCCGCATAGTAATTTGTCTGAGTAAATGTTTACAGCTGAAAATAACATACCTCCTAATAATTACATTTGATCGCCTCCAGCTGTTTGTCGTCCAGATTGCAAGAATCGTGGGAAGTGTGTCAAACCCAATGTCTGTGAATGTGCCCCAGGGTATGGTGGAAGCACTTGTAATGAAGGTGATAACACTTTAATGATGATAATGCATTCCACAACATTAACGTTCGTTGTAAATTCAAACTTAAAACGTTTCATATCATGTTCTGTTGTTTAATATTAACCCCTTTGCATCCGGTGATGTAACAGGTACGCCATGCCTAAGTGGGCTTATGGGTTCTGTGACATATCCAAAAAATGCCCCCACTTCGCAAAATCTAAGCAGACCAGCACAGCCCCCCCCCCGAGCCTTTGATCACTGCCACGGGAGGGATTCTGTGGTCTCAACACGCAATCGCTGGTGAACCAGTGATCGCGTTTTCATCTTCAGGGAAGGGGGTTGTGTGTTGCTTGGGTCCCCACACAATTACTACCATGAGAGCGACATTGCAGCGTTAACTCCTTCAGAAGGGCAGCATTTTATCTGGGCTGGTCAGCAATATGTAAAAATTACATGTGTCCTTGAAAACATGGCCGATGCGGTCACCCTAAGCTCACTGCCCTTCCATTATCAATTTGAGGCAGCCAATCACTGGCAGAAATGGTAAGCCAGCTATGAGTATAGCAATCATGTAATCACAAGCCATCAATGTGTCCGGCCAAACACATCTACTGCAGGCCAAGGAGCTGGGGGTTGGTGAATGGATGTAAATGTACAGGAGGAATTCTTATGAAGCCTCCAGGCACTTGCAAGGGTGAGGAAACAATTGTTTAAAGGGAACACTCCTGTATCATATGCATGATGTCTGGCGTGTCCCATTAATAACTATAGCCTAATCACACAAATAACAGAGGTTTTTAGGCATATACTGCATATTACGAGTGTAATTGGCAATCAAGCAGTAAGCTGTGTCTTCCAACAGTGTATTTAATTATTTGCAGCTTATTGTGATCCTCCCTGTGAACATGGCGGGTTTTGCCAGGCTAGAAATGTCTGTACTTGCCCGTTTGGCTACGTTGGACCAAGATGTGAAACAAGTAAGTCGTCTGTGTACCTTAACACAAATAAAATTGCCATGCACACAAGACAATGATTTATTATGTCACATTGCTAACGCGTATAATTTTCCACTGACGGATCTACTTATTATACTTAAATGGATTTGTGCTGACCCTTTTAAAAAAGCCCAAGGTGCGTGGCACTGTAAGGGTTAGTTTCCCTACCCCCACAGTTATCGTTTTATGGTTTTTCAGGGAACAGTGAATTTTGAAAGCATTTTTCTGTGTATTTGAAATTCATGATTGACCTATTTGAAGGTGTTGAAAAGGGAAAAAAGTAATTTGCTGTACAGAGATCAAAGCTAAAGAAAAAACAAATCTATATGCAGGTAAAATATATATTAAATACTGGGTCTATTCACTGGTACCTTGGTTACATCATGTATATTTTTTGCTGTTCATGTTCATATTTAGACATGCATTTGATATGTAGATATTATATAAAAGCTTATTTTCCTATCCTTGGTGTAGTGGTTTGCAATCGGCATTGTGAAAACGGTGGAGAGTGTGTTGCTCCAGATGAATGCAAGTGCAAACCTGGTTGGTCTGGACCCACGTGTAGCACAGGTATCTGCTCCATTTTCCGTAATGAATACAATATAAAGCATGTTTTTAGAAAGCTGCAAACATATATTTTGACCCCCCCTCCGATTGCTGCGTTATGACCTACAGTTTTCTGTTTCCAATATTACTAAATGTTTCATGCTTTGAGGACCACTTTTTTGGCACACCAGGGAGAATAACTTTAGACAATGAGATGTATTCATTAAACTTTGAGTTTAAAGGGGTCTGAACATTTGAATTCACATACTTTTTTCATTTACATTATGAAGAACTAACCCCAGCAATCTGCTCTTTCCATGAACCTACACCTGTTGTTCCAATGGCTAGGTGGTGGGCATCTGTAGTTGACATTTAGTTAAAGCAGATGTAGTCAGCCTGAGGCTCTTGCTGCTTCTGACCTACAACTTAGATGAGTAGCTCGGAGACTACCTGGCTGTACTTGCCATATAGCCAGCCTAAACCTGACCTGGGACTTCTCTACAGGTCCCAGGAACTACAGTCCCATGAAGAGCCAATGTACACAATGTAATGTATAGTACCTACAAAACTTACCTCAAAGTGCAAAAAGCATTTACTACTTTTATCTCATAACACCTCAGGATTTTAGAATTATATTTATCATAATTATAAGTAATTTCCAAAGTTAGATTAATTTTGTTTCATGTATTTCTTTTTCGGCTAGCTGCTTGTCACCCGGTCTGCCTCAACGGTGGTACTTGTATGAAGTCAAATATTTGCCTTTGCCCAAATGGATTCTTTGGTGCTCAGTGCCAAAATGGTAAGATTATTACTTCTAAAACTTTCTTTCTTATTATCTTAATTCATTCTTAATGCACATAGTTTTCACAGCGGTAACACCTTTGCAAGAGATTTGTCAAGAGATCTAAAATATGTTAAATGCTGTCTCTAATTTGAAGTGGTAAGACATATAGAACATACGCTAATAAATAGTCTGAGAAATCCCAGAGAAGCTGTGAGAACACTCAGATTTGATTTTAATTTTTGACAATTTATAATGGTTTAATGGTATGAAACTAACCACAGGTGGAAAGCTTGAGATAGTTTGTGCAGCGGTACTGGACTGCAGCAATAATGTCAGCCCTGGTACTTTAAGGCTAGTGGCCAATGTATCACTTGTGTGTAGCCACCTCCTGAATAAGCATGGATGCAGGGGAAAATAAGTGAAATGTTGGAAACCAGCCCACCTGGGATCTGCTCAATGTGCCAGATGGCCAGTCTGGACTTGCTGTAGAGTGAAATAAACTGATACTATTCTGCTAAATAATGTTGTACAGTTTATTGTGGGCCCAAAGTCTTTTTTAGATTTTAAATAACAATACATACTGTCTGCTGCTACATGTATTTTTGCATTTTTTTATTTTATTGTAGCTGTCTGCAGCCCTCCGTGCAAGAATGGTGGTCAGTGCATAAGAAATAATGTGTGTGGCTGTCTAGAAGGCTACACTGGGAAAAGATGCCAGAGAAGTAAGTGATATTGGCCAACATTTTGTATGATTTAAAAAAACAATAGAGTAAGTATGTAGTATAGCAATCACAATACATCACTGTATGAATAAATTGCAGTAAATCATTTAGTCCATATCCCAACAATAATGGTTCAGTAGTCTGAGATAGTCCATCAGCAAAAACTTGGACTGAGTTGTAATAAAAAGCTTCCTCTGATATTGTGAAGACAGAAAGGATTGGCACCCAATGCGAAAAAAGAGAGTAGCACACACGCACAAACTGCAGATTGACACAAATTGAAGGTATCACAACAATATTTTGTACATAGCTTCCAAATGTAAGAAACTAAACACAATATCTCTTTCATCTAGGTGTCTGTGACCCCATGTGTGTGAATGGAGGCAAATGTGTGGGACCTAATATTTGTTCTTGCCCATCTGGATGGAAAGGAAAATGGTGCAACACACGTAAGAGCTTATTACTTAACTCTCACAAATACAGTTTATTTAAACACTATACTATATATTGTTTATTAAAAAACATATTTAAATACACTTTACATGCTCAACAGTAAAGTCTCTGGTTTTATTCGTAACTCACAGAAAGCCTACATGGTTTTGCATGTTTCGGTCCAAGGAAAGTACCAAGTCACCATCCAGTCTTGTGATTTATGTTCAAAATTTCCAGTTTTAGTTGTTATATATTTGTTTTCACCTTAACAGCTGTATGTCTTCAAAAGTGTAAGAATGGTGGTGAGTGTATAGGTCCAAACACATGCCATTGCCCGCCAGAATGGGAGGGGAGTCAGTGCCAAACACGTAAGTGAAACGCTTTTTCTTGGCAGTTCTTCAGCTAATTGAGCTGTTTATACATATTTGTACAGTAACAGAGAAAGCTATTCCGTTTTCCAGCTCAATTAATTCTTAATTCTTTCAGCTGTTTGCAATTACAAGTGTTTATATGGAGGACGATGTACGTCGCCAAATGTATGCTCCTGTCGTCCTGGGTACACTGGAATTACGTGCAGCCAGAGATTACAGGTAAGAAAAATAAATACAATGCCAGTGATTAATTAATGCTATACATATGCTCATGCTTGCTACCTAGAAATGGCCCTTAAAAGATCTGACTTTCCTAATGCTACATTTTATTGATCCATTTGCACAAACTAAATAATGTATATAGTACATTATATTACAAACTTATTTTAACTGTATTTCTCACAGTTAAGTTACTGTTTTCTTTGGGTTGATCATGATTGTTTCTGGTAGGCTTTGAAAGATAATGCAGTAAAAGGGATGTGAATTCAGGAAATGGAAGACCAGTAAAAGTCTGGTCCCCAAGAGTTCTCCCTCTCTTTATGTGAGGTGGCAGGGTCCTAGTTGACAACAAGGCCCCCAAATACACTTGAAAAAAGGTTGGATGGACAGAACCCTGGTAATCAGCCCTAATATATATATATATATATATATATATATATATATATATATATATATATATAATCAGGTACACAGTTATACATTTCACACTGCAGAGCATAATCTTAAGTGTGCTGGCAAGTGTCCTGGAAAACATGGTTGATGTGGTCATCCTAAACTGTGACACAGAACAATATTTCTGGAACCACCAGCCTAAATTATTACACTGAAGTTTGACATCACTGTTTTAGGGTTTTATTATTTTAACATCTTACAATAGTTTGCATTTAATTTACAGGTACTGCGTGGTTGAACATGAACTTGAAATTGACACTGATAGTTGTAACAAGCAATGCTGGCATAGGATGCCATTCACATGGAACATCGAAAAACAAATACAAATTTAGGAAGCCAGATTTTTTTTTAAAGTAAGCATTATGTGCAAATATAACACTGGAGCAATGTTTTGCTCATTTTTTGTTAAACATGAGATTTTTTTATATGACATAAGAAGCTGTTAATTTACCCTTATTTTCTTGTTGTGATTGTGTAGTTTTGATATGAAAATTATACCATGTACTGTTTGCTACATATGCAACTGATCGTCTGTACTATTTTAGCACATTTGATTTCCACCAAATATTTTCAAATACCATTATTTATTATTTATCTGGCCTGCACTTATCTAAAAAATGTAGAGCTTTTTAACTTCCATCTAGAAAATATGAATGTCAATTACCGGTCTACGTCAATATGTGTATAATTTAAATATGCATTTTACTGATCTTGTAAAGTATAATGAGCTGCAAAGTCATTTTGATTGGATGATATGATCTGTTATGAATATACATATTTGGTGATTGTCATCTCTCTAACAGAACAAATTCTGCACATTTACGGAATATCACTTTTTTTTTTTTAGAAAATGGTTTACATAGCAATTTTTGTATACATAGCTGTATTTTTCCTGAATAAACATACCAATTTAAAGATATATGAATTAACATTGTTTAACTATCCTTTGGTATGATAATTTTGTATATTAAAAGAAAAAAAATGTTTTATTTAAATAAAATGTTATAGGAAGCGAAAACAGTTTTTTTTTTTTTTCAGAAAATATGAAAGTAAATATGTTTCAGAGGCAAGAATATGTGAGGGGCTGAGCCTTATCAGTAAACATGACATTTATTCATTAAATACTTTAAATGTAGACGTTATTATTGTTTTCACTGCTTTCATTTTCACATAATACGTTTTAATTCTAATATCCATTCTAAGATCAGTATATTTTAGCAAATACTGTATAGTTAGATAATTATAATATTATTACAATTAATGATTATTGAAGAATCTTCTCTCTTCTTATGTCTGAATAATATCTCCATACCTTCCACTCTGTGGACTGGTAATTCTGGATCAACGTGGGGCCATCATAGCTTTTTAACTTTGTATCCCGGTTGTTCTTTATTTAACTTCCTCCTTATTCTTCATGAAGATTGCAGTGGGTTGGTATACATTGGCTATGCACTTTATTCATCTGCTATTACTAATAATAGTGTTTCATTTATTTCAACCTTTTATTTTACCTTTTGCCATTAAAAATGTATAATTAGGTCAGAATGAGTGGACCAGATATATAATGTTATCATGAATTAAAATGCTGTGTATTTATTCCTATTAATAGGACTTTTGGATTGTGTTCCCTTCTTGTTACCTTCAAGGAAAAGTGAGAGTGAAGTTGCATTTCACTCGTCACGGCTTCCCTGGGAAGCGGATAAAAAAAAAACTTCACCATTCAATATTGCGCTCAGCTCTACTTATAGTCTAGATCTTGCCATCTAGTGTAATAAGGTGAAGGAAAGGCGATGTGCGGCAAATATTGTGTATCTATTTACAATACAAAAAAACAAACATCATAAAAAGAAAAAAAAATCTTAGCTCCCACTTTCCTTATTTAAGACATGATTTACTGGTCCAGACTAGCTTCTGGAAAACCTCCTCCCTAATTCACTCTGCAATCCAAATGGGTAAAGTTTAACACTTGGATTCGTTACAGAAACGAGCCTTGTGGCCCTGGAATCACAGAGGGCTTTTATCCCAAACAGTCTTCCGCATTCTGTGAAGATATTTAGGGCGTTTTAATTTTGCATGCCCTGGTTTCTACTTGATCAAAATGTAATCCTGTACCAGATCTTGAAACGTGGTGTGGACTTTCAGAGATTACTGTAATCTGCTCTTTGTGACTTCAACCCCAGTTACTGAAATCCCTTCTTTTGAATATCAAAATGTTCTTTTTAATGCTTATGGATAATTAAATATTTGAAATATTCCTGATATTAATGTTATGCATAGGGTTTTATAGGAAAAGCCTATTATAACTCTGGCTACATGAGTTATATTTACATTTCTCAGTGTAATTGTTCCCATGGAATATCTGAAGTGTTTACCATGTGAAATTTACTTTGTAGATAATTGAAAATGGTATACTTAATTTTATGAGGTCTACTTTTTCCTTTGAATTCTTTGTACACAGTGACTGTGTATGGTTTTCCCCCCAATTACCTGCCAGCCACCTAAGCAACTATCTTGTGACGTTAGTGAAGAAGTAATATTTTCTTGTTTCTAACTACAAGACTGTGTCCTCAAGACTTACAGGAGCACCTGATTTTGTTTTCCTGATTAACAAATAATTGAGCATTTAATAAGCAATGTTTTTGTATCATCCAAAAAATATGATGTCATAATATGATAATGTGATAATATGATAATATGATTTTGATAAACACAATTTTGGGTAAAATGCGAGACTTGTTAGCAATCACCATGATGACATTTACAACAGATGGGAAATAGCCTCAAAAGGCCCATTGACAAATCAAGAAGCTTTGGGCCCTCTCACCTGCACCAGCTGCAGGAGTCTGTGTTATATCCATGAAATTGTCTCTAGTAGTCCTTTCTTACCATCACATCCAGTTACTCGCCAAATCCAGCTGTCTCTCCTGTTCAAAGAATAAAATCTATCATTCTAATACGCCTGTACTCTGGAAGAAACCTTAGAGCACTTAACCTGCATGTAACTTTTGTACAGGTTCGTAACTTTGCAGAAGCAGGCTACTCCTCACTTTCTCTATTAGTATGTGTTATGTTCATGTTATTGCAAATTTTGTGTATTTTTTATGCTAATGTTAACTTTGTTTTCTCCAATCATACTATTAGCGATATAGAATCTGATCAGGCTCTAGAAATAAATAATAATAATGCAAGTGATATGGCATGTCTTTCAGAGAAGTATACCATTTTATTTATATTAAAACTGTATCTTTCACAGGTTCTGTCAATTACTCTGGCTTCTAAATCTAATACACAATATTTTAAGCAAACAGCATACAGACACACAATGAGTAAATAATCAGAGGCAGAAACATGTTGATTATTTTATATCCCGTATTAGGAGTAGGCTATGAAGGTTTCATTTCCTGCAGCTGTGTGTGTTGTAGCTTTACAGGATATTTTGCTTTCAACAACATCAAAATTCAATTTTACTTGCGATCTGGATGAATAACAAAAGATACCATCTGACTTTTTTAGTTTAAGGAGAGTATTCAACAGAAAAGGAGAACTGAAAGGCCCACATGAATGAAATCCTCTTGCAACATAACCAACCACTCTAGAGTGCAGAATCTCTCCATATGCATTTGATGCTTGCCCCACCTGTCAGCTATTTGCCTGCAGGAAATGTGTCCGGCCAAACACATTCTTAGTCATGTGACATGCTTGCCTCTATTCAGCTCAAGCATTTTGCTGCGACGGGGGTCTGTTCAGACCTCAATGTGCGAATGTACACCATTGAGTTCAATAGGATCACTTTCCTGCCATGGATGGGCTGCAGACAGGAAACTAACCAGTAGTAAACGTGTTAAAAAAAACATAGCCAATAGTTAGGAGAAGAGCAGCGATCATGAAAATTCCCAAAACAGTGCTTAGGCTCGACAAAGAGGAAGCCACAACAACGTGGAACTCGGAACAAATAGTAGAACTGGATTGGGAAACCCAGAATGGTATCAACGGGCCTGAGGTGGAAGAAAGTGCTTTACTCTACATATCTTTTTATGTGACAGAACCAGACTTTGTAAGGATCTTCCCGACTTCATCATAAGCTATTAAGGACCAGGATTTGGTATTGGTGCAAACAATTAAAAATAATAGCTAGGGTTACAAGAGAAAATGTATGTGCTTTGAGATAACAAGTCTATTATTTTTAAATTATATGGTAAGACCTAAAAAAACACTATATGACCTTCCCAATGTCATCATATACAATGCATTACATCATGTGTCATCTAAAGTGAATTGTTGATCCTTGACATGCTGCATCATGTTAATTATATTCTAGGAAAATAGTTTTTAAATGGCATAATTCCCTGTAATGCATTTGACTGTTTACTTTGGAGTACCTTGTGGCCTTATCCTCCAAACACAAATTTCAGAAAAACGGCAGACACAAGTAGTTTGTTCAGTATATTTGTTACATTGCATAGTCCAGCACTGGCTTATAGTTATACAATCAGGTGCAAATTTTGAATTTTCACTTGAAACCCTTACAAAAGGGCATGATCAAAAAGTACTGTATATAGGCAGGTATTGTGAGAAAAAAAAATGGCCAAAGGGGGACACAGGTTTTTTTGGTGGGGGGTGTACAAATGGCTGATTTTTCGTTTAACCTGTTAACTATTTGTATAACTAAGATCTTTAAAAAAAAATTAAAATTGTATTTCCTGTTGTTTAACATTTATTATGGCCTTTAAAACTGCAGAACACTCATACCCACCAAATATGTATTCCCCTAGAAAAGAACTACAGATGATTTAGCTCACAGAGGTACTGTCCCTAAAATAAATAGGTATGTATTAGGCTGAATTATTTCAGGACTGGTAAGCGAGTCTGGGAAGGAGGGCGCTTTCAGCAGTGGGGTCTTCATTTCAGAGGTGTGTGGTTACCTGTGCCCACGGATGGGAAGTGAAACTGGTTTGGCTCAAGCCCTGCTCATCCACTTTTACTTAAAAATACAAAATGATTAGTCTATACACAACCGATGAACATTTTTCACAGTACAAGTGAGATGTAAAATAAAACCAGGGTATCGATTTAAAAAAATCTTTAATGGTGTTAATTTCATGTAACTGCACAAATACAGAAGCCTTTTGGTGTTAGATTCAACAAGATTTCACAAAATACATAACAATTTTGAAATGCATAAATCATCAAATAGTACCTAATTGCACACATCCTCAATGATGGTTTGTGAACAATATAGATGGAACATCACTTTCCTGCATATCAAAGTTGAACCTAGATGGATGACATTTCTTCTAAAAATCAAACATTTTAGCATATATATATACACAGATCGGAATCATTATCTAAACACCCTATAGAGTGCACAGGTTATTAATAGCAGCTATGTTACTCGGGTACAAACCAAGTGGTTTTCTTTTATGCAAAAATAAGTTGTCACAAATAATTTCCTGAATTTCAGAGTATGGCAATTTGTAGCTAAAATACTAAATATAAATTAGCTCATTTTGAGCTAGTCTACTGATCTTTCATCACAAGCTTGCCTTAAAATATAGGCAAATCAGTTTAAAAAGCTAAAACGTTAATCAGAAGTGATTAATAGTAGTTGTGCAACATTTTAATGCAAGAACAAAAATATAAACCAACAAGTTCTCATCGCACTGGCATCGGGAAAAAAAACATATTTCAATCTAAATGGTTTCAAGTTTCTTTACAGAATGCTATCAATCTATATTAATGGGTTTGGTGGGGTTTGAGATAGAGATTACTATGAAGATTATGTAAATGGTTGATGGGGTGTGAGATTACCCTAATGGTGCTAAAGAGGGTAAGAAAAGTGATGTGGCTGCATAAAAATATAGGATTGATGGGTCATTATCACCCTGCTTATCTGCCCTATTACCCGCTCACTTATCTGCGCAGGTATGAAAGGGCTTGTTTCAAACAGAAGCAATTATGGGTAAATTCTACCCGGAAGAGACAGTTCCGGGCTCCGTCATGGTAACAAGCACTGTCTGTGGGGATCTCACACATTTTTACTAAAACAATCCTGAAAATAAACTACAATTTTATTCTGTCACATTTTTATGCCACTAGAGTATCCAAATGAATCTGAAGCCCAAGTGTTGCAATGTTTCTCACACTAACACGGTGCATTGCAGCATGTCATGTAGGTCATGTTTAGAGCTAGACATCCTGTAGTATGCTATACAAATATAAATACTGTATTCTCCTGCCGAAACAATTTTTCAAGTAGTCCTGGTGCATTAGGCTGTTGCCACGTTTTGGTTTATTTGTGGTGTCATCCCTTACAACTTCAGTTTCAACAATGAAAAGAGCAGGAATCTTTAATAAAGGGCTCTTCAAGTTTGATTTGCTATAAAATTAATCTAAGTGATATATATTTGGCAATTAAGATACATAGGTGGCAGTGAAGGAGTCTCGTGATTCTTCAGCGATTCCTTGTGTGTCTTATGTGATGACTGTCTAAGGATTCTTTCTCCAGGCTCCTCTAGGAGACCAGATCTGAAAAGTGCTTAATTGTGCATGTCTTGGCAGCATTTTAAGGGTGGCAGGGGGTGCTTCATCTTTCATTAATCTCAAAATGTCAGGGAGTGTTAGAAAATCCAGAATGTCCCAGAATTACACTACCTAAAAAGATCTAGAATACTAAACTGGTAGCTATCATAAAACTAAACAATAAGAAAAGGAAAATACAGTAGATATACAATGAATATAACAGATGAAGCAGCTTGTGCTAATAAGCAATCTTTTCCATTGTTTTTATTTAAATATGACCAATAACACTTAATTATGTCCTGTTCATAATGCCCTTTTCCATGCATTTTACTGTATAAATGAGAACATTTGATACCGGGGTTGAAAATGTTTTAAACTTGAACTGTATAATGTGTTAAATACATAAGGTTTTTCACTCAAAGAAAACTATAATTAAACCATTACTGTTTTACATTTGCCTGTACATTTTGTGTAAAACATACTTATTCGATACCTTCTACTACTGACGGCTGATCATTCATACAATGAATGCACGGGTTTCCGCCGATCACGGTCTAGCAGTATCACATCTACAGTAAGTACTCTACATAAAGCATGTTTGCTTAGCCAGTTTATAAATGACTGGCTAAAAATCTGGGTCCCATCAGATCTAAAAGAAGAGCTGTAAAAGTCTGCTTACAGGAAAACAAAATACTCCTAATGTTTAGTAACAAAGGATGCACTTCTTCGCACTACTCTATCCATACAGGGGGTTGAATTGTGAGGTTCCCAGCAGACAGAGACTATTCAATTAAGAGACGTTATGGGCAATGCCTGTACTGGGAAAGCGACTCAAACTTACTGGGAGATAGAAATACAAAGTGGAGAACATGGTGAGTGAACAGACCTAGAATAAATAGGTATCTATGACAAACTCAATAACCAATGACTAATTTAAAAATGGGTAGTAAACAGATATTTTGTACTTATTGATATTTTTTAGAAAGGAAACAAAACCCCAGCTAGTAGCGTCATTTTAGTGGCCTCAGTAAGAGTGATCAGTAGCATTAAATACTCCTACTGTAGAAGGGGGGGTGTAAGGTATGTTTCCTGTACATACGGTGATTGAAAGTGCAAAATATAATATAAATAACAAAATAATGATAATTTTTTAAAATTCACACTTTTGGTATATTTGCATTTTTTAACACCTTTTCAACTGGCTATAGATGGTATGGGGTGCAAAGAAAAAAACCCCTCCAAATTTCTTTAAAATTCACCGTTTGGTACGTATGGATTTTTTTCCCCACAGAAATCCAGGCCTAATAGTATTTAAAGCCAAATTAAATTACTTTTACAGTTTATTTACAGCGGTAAATGCGACGTATTCTCTAACAATTTTTTAGCAATAAACAAAAGACAATTTTGCTAAATTGTAAAATTATGCATTGCACAATTATTAGTAAAGGGAACAAAAACATACCTAAAAAGATTAACATAAAACATAGTCAAATAACACAATAGCAACTTATTAAAATCAAACAAAATCCTACTTAAAACATGTTATATTAATCATTAGTTATCTAACCTATGGAGAACAGATCAACTGCATTCCTAAACATACATGGAAACATTTCCTATTTACAGGTGTATTTACATATACTGAAATTACTAAAGTAACAAGCCCCACACACTTGTGTTTGTGCACTCAAAGCTTAAATATCTTTTATACAGAATTATAACGCAGTCTACCTCTATCAATACCTCTGGTTACAGCGGCAACCTCCTATACTGTATACAAAGCAAGCCTCAATGCAAAGGCCACATTGAAATTTTGGCCTAAACATGCCAAAAGCCAACTGTTTTTTCCCTCAAGATTTGATATTTTACGGCTGTTTGAAAATAGTAAGACCTGATTGGACAAGATTGTGAGTTACGTTTCCTCCGCAGTCTACGTACTGGTAAACTTCTTGGGATAACTGCTCTGGGTGTCCTAGGTAGGAAATAGTCACCGTAACTCTGAAAATCAGATAATTTGTAGATTAGATTCTGAAAGCATGTTCATTCACATATCAACCTCTACACACTGTGCCTCTAAAAGCTGTTGTAGAACTGATAACAGCTCCTAATTAATAGCTATACCTCCAAAACGATTCAGTTTAATGGTTAATGTGCATATGTGTATTTTTAGTATTTATATGTGCCAGTATTGTACACAATATTTACAATGTAAATAATACTTTCCCCATTATTATTATTATTATGAATAGTTTTAATTAATTAAAAGAATATATACATTACATGCTTCTGCTATGAAATAAGACATACATGTGCATGCTTTGCCAGGATAGTTGCATTTCTCGAGCAGTGTTAAAACAAAAAGTCCTATATTTGGCACTAACCACAGGGCATAGGGTATAGTTATACATAATTATAAGGTTTCAGTTAAACTCTCTTATACCCTAATGCAAACATTGTTTTGGTATGATGATTTTTTTTTCCTTTCTGTGGCTTAACACGCATCACAAGTAAAGGATTTACTCACATTCTTACTTATGGCTCAATAATCCAAATAAATTTGTTCGCCATGCTTACATACTACAAAAACAGTATATCTCTGTTATCGGCATAAACATACTGTGTTACACGAGACACAGCTATATCACTAGTGCATTGGAGGTGTCAGGGAGAAATACACTAAAAGAGTAATATTAAACAAGATGATGTTAATATTGTCGTACAGACACAACCTATAGCATACTGACTGGAGACTTGTATATTGAACAAGAATACTTACTGCATGTTTACCACAATGTTATGAACTTTTATACTTGGAAGGGTACAGTAGGTGCTGTTAAGAAAATGAGAAAAATAAGTAAGCATTCTGGAAATTAATTTATCGCATTTTATGTTGTTTAGCACATAACAAATCACCTGACATGCGCATAAATGTATATATTTTTCTTGTTCTACTGCATGTTGTGTGTAACTTAAAAAAGATGTAATGGAAAGCCTAAATCAGGCATTTCAACACACAAGGTTCAGTGGTACAGTGAAAACTGGTGCCCAGACAGGCCTCTCCAATCTTATTTAAGTGCACCATATTGTGGTACTGGGCTTATGAAGAAAGTCTCATAGCGAATTTCGAGAAATCTAATTAACATCACTGTCTTATTATTGAAGCTCTTGAAATAGGGCACCATAAAGTCGATAGAATATGTCTTGGCTTCAGTCAGCACTGTAAGGGTAATCTATAAAAATAATCCCTTGTGCAAAAACAGAGCAATCTGCAGGAACATTACCATCAGAAATGTTTGAAATAGTGTTGTCATGTGCAGGCTAAATCTTGGATATGAAAGTCAAGTCTGTCTGAATGCTACATGGAAAGTAGATCTATTTCAAATTATTGTCAGTATAATCGGGAAGATATGATGGCCTTCCCAGTGCCATTAATAATTATGTAAGGGAATGAACATAGTGCCAAGCTTTCCAATGCCACTTTACATGGATGACAGGGCTTTATCTTACAATTTGTGTTTGACTCACTTTCAGCCTATACTAGGTTTACCTGTAAAATAATCATAATAATTCCAGATTTGCAAGATTCTAAAAGTACTGTGAGGTAAGGCAGCCATGTGGCACATTCTATCACCTCACCTAAAATATTGCAACGCTCATTGCTCAACTTATACATATGAATGGTGAAGAAATTATGATAGATGGGGAAAAATAAAATAAACGAAGATTGTGCTAGTGGCAAAATTTACGGCTGGCAATGGCTGGACGATCTCACATTCAACCGTACCAAATTAAAGATGTTTGACGGACATCTCTTCTTGCGCATCTTTTTCTCATTCTCACTTCCCTTTAATTGTTTTTTTTCTTCTATTATGCCACCCGCAAAGATATTAAACTACATCTTTGTCATACATATACAGTGTAAATGACTGCTTTGTTTTCTTAATATCAGAAGGTTGCATTCTTATTTTTAGGATTTTTAACTTGTAAATGCACTTTGATATCACAGTTAACATTTTCCTAAAAAGTGTGTTTCATGGCATTAGCATGTTGTAATACATTACTTACTACATATAGTCAAAATCTTTTCCTATTTTGGCAGGCACCATATAGTCAATCTGCCAACAGAAGGACACAAAAACATGTTTAGGGGTTACATTAACAGATAAGAAAAACAAATCTGCTATAAATAGTCTGCCTTTTATTTACCTGTTTCATGTCAAGAGGTCCAATCCTGGTAACATTGTTTAGTTTTGCTTTTCCAATAACCGTTTTGAAGTACTGAACTTGTCCTGTAACATTATCCACTTCAATAGAATAAAAATTGTTGTTTGTTATATTAAGAGTACTCTGGGGAAAAAAAGAAAAAAAAAAACATCAAGATGTCAGTCAGCTCACAAAAGAGCCCACATTTGATCAATAACATTAAAAAGATAGGAGTACCAGGACATTGACAGGTTGTTTTAAAATTGGAGTATTTTCATACAAAAAAGTATAAACTTTTTTTCTTTCATTCCTGTTTTAACTTAATACCCAGCCAATACATTTCTGGGTTATTCTGGTTATCTTGAGGGGCAAAAGTGTGGCTTCCTGAGAATGAGGGCAGATATGGAACATGCTTATCCAATTAACAGCTATTGCTACATAAAAAGCAAGTCAGAAACCAAGAAACGTTTGACTGATAAATGTATTCTTTTACTTCTCATGTTCCCCAGTGGATCAATGAAATGAAAGATAGTATGTATTCTTGGCTGAATTATTTAGATTTTTCTAACTTATAACAGCCATCACTCCTGGAAGACTATCTCATCCAAAAAATCAATAAAAACAAATACATCTGAATCAAGACAAACATACATACATTTAAATAGCTATACCAACTTGGATTATAAGAATTTATATGTTTTATTATAGTTGATCTATAGTAGACAAAACTTACAGTGATGTTCAAATATACCGAAGAGCCACTTTCATCGTAGCCAACATAAACAGACTTGACTCCAATGTACTGTATATCAACAGAACGCGGAAAAAGAAAAAATAAAGCCAGGCCAGAGAGGAGTAAACAGACTACGACAGAAACCATGACATAGAGTTTTCTAGGAGAAGAAAAAAAAAAGAACACCAAACAGAAAATATTCAGTTTCAATATATTTTTAGAAACCAAGCAATGTCAAAAATGTAAAAAAAACTGTTTGTAAAGTTAAATTACTATAGATAGTATAAAATATTTAGCGTTTAAAAGAAAAAGTCAGATCTACACAGTCGATCACCACTTAAAAGCACAATTGTGCTCCAAAAATGTTATTTACTTACGTCCGTCTGGGGCGCAGTCTCTGATCACTGTATGGAATCAATGCTACCAGCTGGTTTTCTCGACCTACAAAATTGGGGAGGAATGTAACTTTAGCCAAAAAAAAACCTGACAAATAAATGTAATCCCTCAATTTATCTTGTCTTGTTTTTATAATATATTTTCTTTGTTACCTCTGCATAGCAACAGTGACTAAGGTACTAAAAGAAAAAAACTACTATTGTCATATTTAAGCTGCACTTTTATATGAGTTTACTGGGGTTATAGGAACATAGCTGATAGGAAAGACACATTGGGTTTTGCAGACAAGTGCTATTCGCAAAGTAATTTTATTGATCAGCAGATTGCTAACACTTTAACAATCCGGGAGAATACAAAACAACACTATAACAATACATCAATCAAAAATAACATGAACAAACAACGCATATTTGGTCAGAAGAGGATGATGGCTTCACTGAAGACCTATTAGGAGCTTGACTGCAAATAAAAAAATATCTGCTCTAATTCTATTGGCTCCTATCCCAACATGTTTTGGTTTTCTGAATTAAATATGGCTAGAAATTAAAGTCTAAGAAACACACATATACCAGGGAAACGTAGTTATTTACAGTGCACAAGAGGGAGCAGGTACCAGTACAGGTATGCAAGGTGACCATTAGATACATTAAGCACACATACATTGGTACCAGAAACCCTAAATCAACAGGAGCGTACACTCTAAGAATAACTAAATGATAAAAAACAAACTTAGAAATAATTCAAGTATTGCCAGAAAATCACATTACATGCATAGCAAAATGATTACATTTTCCATTTAAGATATGAAAACGATTCATGCCTTTGATACAGACATGAAATGTGAATGCATGTGATGTAACACAAATTATATCCGATTAGTAGTTTGACCTCTGCGGTTTCATGCAGTGTGGAGCTACTGAAATCAAGTTAGCCATTTCTAATCACTTTATTTTCATTAAACACAATCTTCACAGCATGTTGCTTCAATAAAATGCTACACAAGTAGATTTGATAAAGTTGTCAGAAGTGGCTGCAATATTAGCAGATTACACGCTACTGATAATCGGAAGTCTTACAAGCTTTTTGTGACATACATAAACCATAAAAACAGACATTTTGATAAAGCAAAAACATGGACCGGGGGGGGGTTAATATGAATCCGACATCCCCTCATGTGCATTAATGAAGATTTAGGTTGAGTACTGTAGGGTGTTAAAACTAACAAAAATATATCAATCAGATGGGAATGCAGGGAATCCAATCATGCACATGCTCTTTATGTGTTTGCTCCTAATGCACCCTCACATAGTGGCTAGGCTCACGACAGAGCCCAATGGCACCCTATGAGGTCTCTGACATAAAAAACAGCTTGACAGATTGATGTACATTCCATGGCAAGGGGAAGGTCTGCCACATACAGGCTGGTTATTTCGACGTTTTACCTAAGAAATGGAATGTGAAATAATAGTCACTTGTTAAGGTTAGTTAAAATAAAATGAAATGGTTCAAAGAAACTTCTCTGCCGTAAAACCACCAACAACTTAGCTGCCATGGTTTGCAGAACTGTGATGTAAAAATAGACACAAAATGAATCAATGAACGTTACAAAGGCTTCCGTTATTAATATAATTCCCCTTTTCAGCTTAAAAAAACTGCAGCAAGTGCACAAAAGGTATGAAATGTAATATTTAGGTGCTGTAGAACTAAACCTATAATCTCTTATGCCACCTAAGCAGGTCAGTGCCGTTTATATACGGCAAGAAACAGCTATACGTTCATGAGCTGGAACAGCTGAACTCGAATATCATTAATAAAGGGTAATACAGTGAGGGGATTTAAACATGCATGAGATATATAAAGATGTCCTGAATCTAAGATAAGACCAAAGACATTAAGAGCATAAAGAGTTTTTACATCAAGAATAAATGGGCAGACTAGAGTAAGCCGAATGTCATCAAATTATATGTTTCTTTGAATGTAAGCAGGACCTCCCATGATAATGGAGGTAGAAGCAGAAAGAATCCTAAACGATTGCAGTAAGAACTATCAGAAAACTTACATGTGCAGAAAAAAAAACAGGAATCAAAAGCGAACATCATTTTATGAGCAAAGTAATTATAGGTGTACTCACCTCTTGGTATTCGACCAGTTCCTTGGCAAGTGGCACAAGTAACACTGTCTTTTCCAGTGAACTCCACGTATGGGAAATGGGATACATCACCATTCTTGTTCTCCTCACTGGCTTCTGGATTCATCAGCCTATTCCTATCTTCAGATGGTGAATTTCCTTCAGTAAGCCCGTCTTTTAAAGTTTGGGGCGGATTGCGAGAGAATGACTTCCCCATGGCAGAAACTGCAAGACACGAAAATACTATGATTGTCCCGTTTGAGGGCTTGTAACATTCAGCCCAGTAGGCAACCTTAGCAGCCCAGCATCGTAATATTTTAGCAGGAAAGACACAATATGAAAAACAGAGAGCACAACAAATATACAGTTGTGGTGTATATACATTATTTTTTTCTTGTAACAATATCTTTACGTGGAAGTAAAACCAGAAAGAGAGAGCGTGTGTGTGTGAGAGAGTGTTAGAGCGTGAGTGGGACAGTGAGTGAGTTAAAAAGCAATGAAGTGTCAAAATGAAAATAACGATGGGAGTTATGATGTATCAATGTCAATCTCCTACTCAGTGTTTAGTGATGGGAGCTATGCTGTACCAGCATCTGTTCTGTATCACTATATAATGGTAGGAGTCATGTTGTACTACCATCCAGGTAGGGCTTGCTATGTAATGACAGGAAGTCATGCTGTACCACTGTCTGTCTGGCTCACGATATAATTAAAGGTGTCACGCTGTATATTTTCTGTCAATGAAAAGTGAGTGTGGCCCATGCACATATACTTTTCTGATGAAGTTGCCCACTCCAAAAAAATAGTTGGACGCCCTTGCTTTAGTCATGAGCAGCTCAGGGCACAAAAAGCCCCACTTCTTTTTTCTATCGCTCCCTGAACCGGCTTCAATGCTAAACATTAGTTAAATAAAGAAGGCTGCATGAAGACAGGTAACTCTCTATCACTGATGGTAATGAAACTCATCGCACGCAGTAAACAGCAGAAAATAGCTCAGCCATTAAACATTAAATAGAGCAATGAATTTGCTGTTACCTGCATGTTATCATCTAAAGAATTAAAAACAACCTCTTTATCTCAGTTTCAATTGCCCTTTAGATAAGCAAGTTGTCTCTCATACTTACAACCCTAAACCCCCGATACTTAAAATACGTAAATAAAAACTAAGTTAGGTGTGCAAACAACAAATAAGCCCTCTACAAAGCTATATATTAGTTACAGAGGTCACGGGGCAGCAACGCCACAATAAAATAAATTATTATCGTATTACTATTGCACAACATTATTTTAACCAGCCAATGGTCGCTAGTTCCGGAATAAACTGAATACAACAGGATCACGCACGATGTGGCATATTTCTTACCAGCGGATTTAATAAAATCTAAACCCAAGTTGGGTATCGCGCAAATCCCATAAATCCTAAAATATGAATTTATCAATGATTTTCATGCTGGACAAACAGATATAAAAAAAACAGCCACACAAAATGTCTAGCATTTTTTTGCTTTTTTTAAAAAAACAGAAACAATGGATTTATGCCTTTAAGCGTACCCCACGCACGGTTAGATTATTTTACTGTGCTAAGCACTACCACTTCTGCTGGCAGGCTGTTCCACTTATCCACCAACTGCTTCTATACCATGTGCTCATGTACAAGAAAACATAAACAATCAATGCGTCTTCCTGACGACCGAATTTGTGGCCAAACAGAACGAATTGATCCCTAAGCATGCAGCCTGATTTATAACAGGATATAATTTCGCGCCATCAGATATTATTAAGTAAAACACAGCTTTTCGTCGTCATCGTCGTCATTTTATTTCAAAACATGGAAACGATTGTATTTAGGTTACCCGACCCAGGCCAAAAAAACAACTACCTGTATTTCACAGAATGACAACATAAAGGCAAAACATACGTCAAAGAAAGTGCTGCACACGGCTGTAAAAACGGGGTCTAGCGCTATTAAAGCTTTAAACCAGCAATTAATCAAATCAGGGACACTCACGATATGAAGGCAGCTGCAAAATCGCATCAAATAAACACTCGAAACCAGCCTTTCTTTTCCTCTGTTGCCAGTGCTCGACAGAGAGACGCAACCAATCATGTCCCTCGGTTTAAGTCACATGACAATGACATCATGTTGTTACAGGAAGAGGTCTAGGACAAACCTGGTAGCCCGCCTTATTCTGACTAATACTCCGTATGGTTAGGCGGCGTCCGGAAAATGTGATATAATTACGATAACGTTTTGGGGTAATATGCGCCGTAGGTTAGTGAATAACACTATACAATAACTAACAGTGAACGTGAGGTATTTCATATGCATTAACATGTTAATGAGCAGGCCAAATGATATTAAGCATGGCTACCTGCAATATATTCGGAATTCAAAGTTCCTAGGTTTTGGACAATTGCCTCATATAGGGAAATGTCTACATACCTCCCCAAATTGCCCCTCTTTAGGTGCCCTAAAGCAGTAAGAAATTTATTTAGAAATGAAATTGGTTGTGTATTAGGATGTATTTGGAGAATCTTCACATTCTCTTTAAATTTGTGAAGGTGCTGTAAACATGAGCAGTTATGGTTTGCTTGTAGAGATTTGTACATTTCAACATAACTAGTCATGTCTAATGTGTGTGTCTACGGTGGTAAAAATGGAGTAACCAACCCGGATGCTAAAGTTTAAAATGACATATCTGTGACATGACACATGAATAACAATGATATACTTGCATACCCAGGCTCCAGTGTGTACTGGTTGCATGGGCATGATAGGAGTGTGATTGCCGTTAATTATATATACACATTAATATTTTTTTTCTGTCCAATTTTGGTGTGTTACTTTCAATAAAAGTGTGGTTAATACACCAAAATTGGACAAAAAAATCAACAACAATATTAATATATATGCTTGTTAACAGCAATCACACTCGTATCATGCACAGGCATACCCAGATTCCAGCACGTGCTGGCTGACTTGGCATGATAGGAGTGTGAATGTTGTTCAATATAACCATAAAGCAGACATATATATTTAATATAGCAATCACACTCCTATCATGCACAATACATGCTGAAACCTGGTAGCTGCCCCCTTATGTAGTGCTGCCAGCAGTATGGGGTCTGCACATTACTTACAGCCTCCCTATGCTGTGCCCTCGCTTACACATCCATGCTATCACACACACGTATTTATTCCATCATTCACAAATACTAATTATTCACAGATACTTATTCACTCAATCACGCATACTCGTTCATAGACCCACCCCCTTACCTGAACTGCAGATCTCGGTGTCGCTCGCAGGCTTCTGCAGGCCCTGCTGCTTCCTTCTGTGTTGCGCGCAGTTCTCTTGCCCCGCTCAGGGAAAGCAGGAAGGAGCAGGGTCATAGGACGTGTACACTTTTTTGGTATGATATATATTTGTAGTATATTTTTCACTTTCATATTTATTCAGACTTTTAATATAATATTATATTTATATATATATATATACACACATTGACTGGCTATTTTTGCACTGTCACTTTATATATAGACTCGTCAGTTTGCACTGTCACTTTAAATTGTTATGTAGTATTGGGTGTGTCCGACCCCTTAATCACTTGTTTTGCATAAATATTTCAGCGTCTGCACTTATTGTTCTAAGACTTGAGAAAGACCTGTGTGTCAAAACGTTGCCTATGTGAAATAATCTCACTTTACCATTTGCAGTGCTGAGCATCTGCTTCTTTATTTTGGATTTATTGAAGGACTCGGTGGTCACCCTGGCTCGTGCACCATCTCACTACTGAGTGCTGTATTCCAACCTTTTTTTCTTTAATCCTTGTGACACAACCCTCCATCACTGGGACCACTGGAGAGGCCTGAGAGCCAGACTCCTCCCTATTGACTATGGGCCCTGGGTTTGTAAATACTTCTGTGGCTACCCCCAGCAGTATATCATGTCATAATTTTCTGAGGGGATTATCTCTGGCAGACAGCCAGGATGTGCAACCAGGGACTGACCGCCATTGTTTTAGTTTACTGTTGTATAAATCAGTCTCCCCCCACACCCCCAGTGTCACTACTACAGACATTTACCACGGCCATCCCTGGAACTGATTTTGGCCACGATAGATAGTGGAGGTTGAGACCCCTATTGTATTGTTAATCCCGTTACTGCCCCTGTTGTCTCTGGGAGGCAGATTAAAGGGGCGGTTTGTGTTCCAATATCTTGTTTTATGTTAATATGTGTTTTGCTGGATATAACCAGCCCTGTATGTCTAAAATAAATCAGTCTTTGTTTTACCCTACACTGAGTCTCAGCTAGTGACTGGGGTACCGGGGAAAGTGTGTTGTCCCAGGCTAAGGTAGCACAAGGTAGAGGAGGTAGTCAGTCGGTCGGACCATCCAGCTCCGTGACAATCCTTATGTAGTAGTGTGCCTTGTTTCTCTGCTCTGTGTTTCTGTGTAAAACACCTTTCGGAGCTGCTTGGCTCTGGCATAACTGTGCATGTATATGCAACATCGTGCATTTATACAGAGTGGGGCAAAAGTTGTCAAACTGCACAGGTCGTAGAAAATGACCGTGCTTGTTAAAGAAATATTGTCCATACGATGTTACAAGGCTTAAACTATAGGGATGTGCAGTTTTGATAAATGCAAACAGTATTTTGTAGATACCGGAGGATAAATCTTTACCCATCATCTACGGTTAGCTCCCCACAAACAACTTTCACAGTACTTACTATCCATCATTATGAGACAGAATGGTCTTAATTCTTAAACAAGAATGTAATGTTATGAGAAATATACTGTATAAATAGAGGTTTTCAGTATCATACCTTATCCACATAAAACAATTTTACCACTGCTAATCTGTTGTGTTTTAACTTTTTTTCATTTTTTAAATGTTCTTTTCAGATGGATGGCCAGCCTGTATGTGTGCTGTTTGGCATATGTACTGTATGTGTGCTGAAGAAGCTACATAACCATGAATTAAACCAGATATCTATCAGCAAGAAGTACCAGTATTTCATTTACTTGTTATTGCTTACAAAAAATCAGCAACACTTTGATACCTGAATTGTGAAGGTTTCCAGTACATAATTTTGACTGATAAAGCACATGGTACATTTTCCATGATATCTGCATACTATTGATAAAGTACTTAACATCTGCACATCACAAGGGATAGCGGTGGATGAGTTAATAGAATTACATTGTTCCATAAAATATTAAAATAGGCTCCAGTAATATCAGGATGCTATTTGGAATCTGGATGGTGGCAGATTGGGGGCACTGCCAAATTTAGTTCTAGATTATTAAAATAAATAAGCCAATAATACAGATTGGATAGACAGTATGCTTGTTTGCATTATTCAGTCTGACCTAACACAATTGCCAAATGGAACTGCATAGAATGGATGAAAAGAACCTGGAAGTGATCTAGTATACATGCTGCCTAAGTTCCTTGTTACCCTGGACCCTAATAGCTACATGTGAAATTGCAAGTCAGATATTAAAAAATGTTTTTTTTCTAAAAAAGGCACACAATCCTTACATCTCAGCAGACGAGGGGACAACTGTCAGCCGTTCCCTACTAACAAATGAGAGATGAAGTTCAAGAAGGAATCACTGATTTTGTCAGAGAACCAAACATAAGGTTCATATAGTTCACAGGTAAGTGGGAACTGAACAGGCCATTTAACTGCACTCACTTTCCCAAATGAGTTTTTTTTATATATCAGTTGTGTCTTCTGCTCTACCAGCTGAGCTATTGAAGAATTGGTTATTGCTTTAATCCAAGAGCATACCATCAAAGCTATGTCACAAATGGGTTACCTTTATTTACCACTTAAACAGAAGGGTGTATAAACCAAGCAATATAAGTCAGTCAATGAGTAAGCAATCTATGTTGACATAATATTGTAATTAGCACATTAGAGCTGCGGTGCTGTGTAACTGTATGATTTAAGAAAGCACTTTGTCGCATCTCATGTTCATGTAATATTATATATATATTAACATTCATTATTGAAAATATGTTTCAGCCACACCGATTTTAACATGTGTATAAAATCAAGCAAAAGCACGCCATGGGTAGAATGGGTTGTACATAAGAGTTCAATGACATTAAACCTAGCTCTTATAGGATGCTATCTTTGCCACAAGCCAGTTTTTTTTGCCCTGGTCCGCTGTAAATGCCATTATTGTGAAAGGGAAGCTTCTAGGAGTAACAACAGCTTAACTACAAAGCAGTAGACCACTCACAAGGCGGGGCCAACTGAGTGATGAAGCATGTAGCGCTTAAGAGTTGTCAACTGTGGCACCACTCACTACAGAGTTACAAACTGACTCTGGAAGCAACATCAGCACTCTGAGAGCAGATATTGACAGCTTTGTTATACCCCAAATTGGGGACTTTTTTTATACACTTTTATAAATTTGGACACTTCCGACAGCTCCACTACAGAGGTGGCCACCTCAGGCAGAAGCAGGGTGACTATTACTACTTACTTGAATGTAAGATACTTATGTATATTCTAATAAATGTTATATATTTGATTTACATTTTTTGCCTCTATATATCTGTCTATACTTCAGTCCATGCTACTATTATCTGAGAGGATTGCCAGTGTTCCTGAAGATCTGTACATCTCATATTGAGAGCTTATCATTGAGTGTTGGTTAGCTGAGAATACTGTGAGTGGGCATTTTAAAGCATTTTGAGCTCTTACCATTGAGTATTGGTTTGCTCAGAATACTGTGAGTGGGCATTTTAAAGACCATTTACATATTTATATATAAATATATATATATACACACACGTTTTTTTATATATACTATATATCAGTGATGGCGAACGCGTGGCACGCGTGCCGCTGTTGGCACGCCGAGCCGTCTCTGTGGGCACGCCGTGACTACACTGTACTCACGGCGTACCCACAGAGACGGCTCCCGCGCAGGGCCGGCCTTTGGGGTGTGCTCCAGGGGTCCGACGCCTCCGCTCATCAGGGGGGTGCCAACTTGCGGCACCCGGCACCCCTCCAGAGACGGACAGTAATGTCCGCCGCTGGAGGAGCAGGCTCGCAAGGGAGCGGTATCGGAGGTCTTTAACAGATCTCCGGCTCCCTTCAGTGATTTTAAGCCGGGTTCAACCCGGCTTAAAATCACTGAAGGGAGCCGGAGGTCTGTTAAAGACCTCCGATACCGCTCCCTTGCGAGCCGCGCGGCAACAACTGCTGTGCGCCGGGGTTTGTTCTCAGATCCCGGCGCACAGCACTGAAGCCGCGCCCACCGCTGCCCTCTGACCCGGAAGAAGAGAAGACAGAAGAACTGAAGAAGAGGAGCGAAGAAGAGGAAAAGAAGCTGAAAGACGAAAGGAAAGGTAGGAAAGCATTAAGTGAGAGTGGATTTGTATGTGTGTATATTGGTATATACGTGTGGATTGGTATATATGTGTGGATTGGTATAGTGGTGTGGTTTGGTATATATGTGTGGTTTGGTAATATATATGTGGTTTTGGTATATATGTGTGGTTTGGTGTATATGTGTGGATTGGTATATATGTGTGGATGTGTATTTGTGTGGATTGGTATTATGTGTGGATTGGTGTATTGTGTGGATTGGTGTATATTGTGTGGTTTGGTGTATATGTGTGGATTGGTGTATATGTGTGGATTGGTATAATATGTGTGGTTTGGTGATATGTGTGGGATTGGTGTATGTGTGGATTGGGTGATAGCGTGGATTGGTGTATATGCGTGGTTTGGTGTATATGCGTGGTTTGGTGTATATGCGTGGATGGTGTATAGTGCGTGGATTGGGTGTATATTGCCGTGGATTTGGTATATATGTGTGGATTGGTGTATATGTGTTTGGTTGGTGTATATTGTGGATTGGTGTATATGTGGTGGATGGTGGTATCGTGGATTGATGTTATGCTGGTGGTTAATATGCTGGTTTGGTGGTAATATGCGTGTTGGTGTATATCGTGATGTGGTGTACGGTATGCGTGGATTGGTATAATATGTTGGATTGGTGTATTTGTGGTTGGTGTATATGTGTGGATTGGGTATTGTGGAATGGTGTATTGTGTGGATTGTGTATGTGTGGATTGAATGTTATGCTGGTTGTGTATATGCGTGTTTGGTGTATATGCGTGTTTGGTGTATGGTTTGGTGTATAGCGTGGTTTGGTGTATATGCGTGGTTTGGTGTATATGCGTGATTGGTGTACTAGCCTGCGTGGATGTGGTGTATAGCGTGGATCTTGGTGTATATGCGTGGGATTTGGGTATAGTGCCGTGGATGGTGTATACTGTGTGGATTGGTGTATATGTGTGGTTGGTGTAGGTATGTTGTGTGGATTGGTGGATATCGTGTTGGATTGTGAATAGATATTGCGTGGATTGTTGTATATTGTGGATTGGTGTTGATATGTCGGTCGGATTGGGTGGAATTATGGCTGGATGGTGTAGTATGCGTGGATTGAGTTAGTACTATGTGTTGGATATGGTGTGAGTATGGCGTGATTGGTGTATATGCGTGGGATGAATGTATAGAGTGGCCCGTGGTTTGGGTGTATAGTGTCGTAGGTTTGGGTGATAGTGCGTGGATTGGTGGTATATGCGTGTATTGGTGGTATGATTGGGCGTGGACTTGTTGTAATATGTGTGGATTGGTGTATAGTGCGTGGATGTGGTGTAATATGCGTGGGATTGGGTGTATATGCGTGGGAATTATGGGTGATATGCGTTGGATTGGGTGTATAAGGTAGCGTGGGATTGGTGGTATAGTGTTGGAGTGTGGTGTAATGGGTAGTGCTGATTGGTGGATACGTGTGGATTTGTATATGTGTGTGATTGGCGGGATACGTGTGGGATTGGTGTATATGCGGGTTTGGGTGATATGCGTGGATTGGTGTATATGGTGTGAGATTGGTGTGATATCGTGTGGATTGGTGTTAGTGTGTGGATGTGGTGTTATGTGTGGATTGGTATAATGTGTGTGGTTTCGGTAATGATATGGTGTGGATTGGTGATATGTGTGGATTTGGTGTTTTGTGGTGGTATAATGTGTGTGGTTTGGTTATATGTGTGGATTGTGTATAGCTGTGGGTGGTGTATGTGTGGATTGGTTGATATATGTTGATTGGTATTATGTGTGTGGTTTGGTAATATATGTGTGGAATTGGTGTATATGTTGATTGGTGTATTATCTGTGGATGGTGTATATGTGTGGATTGGTATATTTGTGTGGTTTGGTATATATGTGTGGATTGGTGTCCTGGGTCCCACTGCCTTTCCTAAAATAATCTCTTTCTATTAATATGTTATATTGATGCATACTGTTGTGTATAGTCATTTTGTACCGAAAAAACGCCCTCTCCATGGTTAATATGCAGTGTTGGCACTTTGAGGTCTGCAACTTGTTTTGATGCACAAAAATGGGCACTCAGGCCCAAAAACGTTCGCCATCACTGCTATAGACTATTCTCTCAGCAGTAAAGACATCACGTTCAGAATAACCCCTCTCAAGAAACCTGTCCACCAGGTCTTTAGCTTGTACTTTATACAATAGTGGAAATGTTTGGATTTTGGAGAGCGTGGGATTTGATATCTGAATGTCTTAATTACTTAATACAATAGACCAGTATTGCAAATTCTGTTATGGTGTATGAATTGTCCCTTACGAATACCATTTAAGAGATAATCTGGGTGAAATTACTTAACATGTACTACTAGTAGAGGTGGGTTTCCTCTATATATATATATCTGTGAGCATCTCCCCCATAGAAGGATTTCCTGTAAGGGACACATCCAAGTAATGTATTTTAACACAATGAAATTCAAACGTAAGCAGAGCTTTCGGTTAAGCAGAGCAACACAATTGGACACTTGTAGATGATCACCTCTCCAAATCAGGATCAGATCATCAATGTATCTAAAATTCAGTACTATTAGCATCACCAAATTTGTATGTCTCCTCATATCGCTAAGATAACCAGGGAAAGTAACTACTAAGTCCTGTAGGTGGCAGTCTAACCATTGTGACAGGTTATCGTTGAGCGAGCGCTCACCTTATATACTATCAGTCTGCCAGGTGGAGTAGAAAGCGTGTTGTGCAGATGATTGAAAACCGGTGTGACTGGGTGCTCAGCTATTGAGAACTCTGCCACCTTTTGGAAAAAGTTGTTAGCTGCAAGACCATCCTCTATCAAATCCCTTTATTGCTGTAGGTATTGATTGGTGGGATTTCCTTCAGCTTGACGTATGAGTTAGTGTCAGAAAGTTAGTGTGAGCTACTGCTTTTTCTCTGTGTTGCACAGTGTCTAACACAACTGCACCCCCTTTGTCTAAGTTCTTAATCACAATGTTATTATTGTTTCTAAGGCCAAGCCTTTCTCAGATTGTGTTTCAATTAATTTGCTTTTAGCTAAAATGCATACTTCTTTCCCAACCACACTCTGAAAAATATCCAGGTCCACTGGAACAAATAGGATAACATGCTGATTTATTTTGAAATTTACAACGCTTGTCCACCTGAACTTTGCTCTCACGAAGAGAACCAGACTTAGAAGCCAAAGCTTTAAGAGTCTGGAGGGCACACATATCACTTAGATGCTTAAAGGCAACTTGAGACAATACATTAGATCTACTTAATCAGTTTAAAATTAATTATCATTATTAATGCATACATCATATCAAAAGCAAAGTAGGTATATTTGAGTCAGGCATACTAGTGTCAGCATTGTTATTTGTACTTTCAAAAAACTAGTGGATGCAAAATCCAAACCCTTGCTCAGAAGTCTCTCTTCCACTGGTGTAATTTGTGGGAAGACAATTGGATTATAGGCAATTGTAATTAGGAGCCCTCTTGGAGGCAAGTTGAGTACCTGCCCTGAGAGCTTGTGCGGGTCTTCTTCATTCTGCCACCTCTCTCATGGTTGATCCTGGTCTGAGCCCCATTTTTTGAGGTGTGGCTCAGAAAGCAGAATTTGGGAGACCAGAGTATATATTTTTGGAAAGCAGACAACCCAGGGTAGAAGCATTCTCAACCCAGAGTAGAAGCCTTTGGACACTTCTTTGGACATGCAACCAGTTGGTCACCAACCCCTAGTTTTTCACCAAACTGTCCATGTTTGCTATGGTTGTTTGCATAGATTACATGCAACTGTGGAGAAACTCACCAAAATGTATTCAGCTGCATCTCTGAATTAAAGAAATACCCCAGAAGCATAGGTATTTATGGGTTTTGGGAGTGATGGGGGTGCAACATGCACAGACACTTTTACAAACTTAAAATTTACACATTTTATTTTTGTGATGCCTATGTCTCATTTGGGACTATTTAGCAGCCCACCAGCTCAAAATTCTCACAATATATATAATATATAATAAAATATATAGTTTTGGAGAGAAGATAACCCAAGGTATTTCACAGGGAGTATTTGGACACTAACCATGCAATTACTTGGTCAGCAATCGCTGGCAAAGGGAGCCATAACATTATTTTTTTCACCAACTTTTCCATGGATTGTTTGCGCTATTTATTTGTAACTTCAGGGAAACCTACCAAAATGTATTTAGCTTCCACAGATTAGAAAACTACCCCATATGCATAGTTTTTTGTATATTTTTTTTTAAATACTTCACCAGAATATTGCTTAACTCCTTAAGGACAGACCTGTTTTTTATTTTTTGTACCCGTTGTGACAATAGCTGTTTTAACATCAGGACAAGAATGACTTTTGTTAGATACCATTATTTTGATTATATCATCTAATTTACTATATATAAAAATAAAAAGTGTTGAAAAATTGAAAAATAGATTAGAAATACCCAATGTTTTCATGTTTTGTTTTTTGTTGCAAGTTATAGGGAAATAAGTTTCAAAACCATATGAATTTACAGCTTCAAGTATATGTCAAGTATATGCCGAACAACACCCAAATATGTGCTTAGCAACATCATCTGAATACAGTGATACCCCCCATACATAGGTGTTGGGTTGATTGGGGGGTAAAAGGTCACATTTGGGTGGTGCACATTTTTTAATTTGGATTTTTGATATCTGGTTATTCTGCGTCCATGTCCTATTGGGAAAATCTTTGATGCCAAACAATTGAATTTGCCCCGATCAAACAATACATTTTTGAGAATGAGTATTTGAGCACACAAATTCTACCACCAGCCTTTATCAATGTTAATGAGGTAGTCATTTTTTTTTCCAGACATATCATACTTCAGGTATGAATTTATAGCTCCTGGTATATGTCACTGCCAAACAACACCCTAATTTGTCTTCAGCAACATCTGCTAAGTACAGTGATATATTAGCCATTCATAGGTTAGTTGGTATGGTGATAAAAAGGCCATTTTTGGGACATGCAAAATTCCATTTTTCAACGTGGAATTTTGACATTTGGTCATCCTGAGTACATGTCCTACTTTGGACATCTTTGAAGCTGGCCAATGGAATTACCTCATCAAACCATATATTTTTGAAAACAAGCCACCACTTCGCTGAGCAAAGAAAGTGACCATTGATGGCTTTCCAAGCTTGTTTACTTTCAATAGTTTTTTATTAATTTTCAAAGAAATAAGAAGGACAAATAACACCAATAGTAATACATGGGAGACAGTCACAGTTGTCAGTTATGATCAAACCAAGACAGTCGCAGCTGTCATTACAGTGAAAATTCAAACCATCTTGATAAGCATGTATCTCAGTTACATTGTAACGTTATAAGATAATAAAAAACATAAACAAGAAAAGTTCCCTGTAAAGGAAGAGGAACAGAACAGTATGCCTGAGTGATTTTTTTTAAAAAAAAATCATAACTGTATATCTGCTCAAGTATTTTATAGTGAATAGTTTTAATAGTTGTCATGCCATACCAGTGAGGTTACAGATAGCATTTGTTAAATAGTAGAGAGTTGGTCTGGAATCCTTAAATATACTAAAGAACCTCAAATATCTATACAATAGGATGAAGAATACCATGGTTTCCATCTGATAGAGAATTTTTTTGTGTTGCCTGAACCTCTAGCTAGAATTTTTTTCGTAGGAATATGTAGTATTTAGTTTGGAAATGACTGTATCAATAGAGGGAATCTCCACAGTTTTCCATTTGCTTGCAAGAGTGTTTTTTGCAATAATGCAAATGATACAGAATAATTCCTGATATTGTGGGGAAACATTTTGTATCCCTAGAAAAAGTAAAATCAATTGACAAGTGCCAGACGCATCAATTGTCGTGATGTGTCTGGCACGTCAGTTCTCCTCAAGGGGTTAATCAATGTTTCTGCCTCATAAGCCTTAAAAAGGTTTCTAGACCCTAATTCAGAGGTTAATGATAGCCTCATGTCCACTCTAAGGCTGAGACTACCAAAGTCAGTGAGACTAACTGATCAGGCTCCTAAGGTGTCACAGTTTCCAAACCTCTACTCTCGACAAGCCCAGGATGAAGAATCCCTTTCATTTTCTAGGTCCTATGGATCATCGTGTTTAACGAAAAATGCAGGAAACAACAATTCAACAAACATAATGTCTTTGATAATTGGAACCTATTATCCAATGTGTTTCACAGAATAATTGTCAATCTTGATTTCAGGACTTCAATTAAGGTCAAACTTTATTGTGCTGTGTATATATTTATTCAAATGAAATACATTTTGAATAAAAGTCACTTAAATCTCTTGAGATTCTCTGAGTCTGTCTTTCTTAAATGTCTACAAGAAAGTAAAGTATAAAACTTCTTGGTAGGTTTTGAGCTTAAACAGAACAGGGAGTTGATACAACATGGCTTCTTATTCAGTAATGCATATTTACATATAACAAGTATTTGGCAAAGACCCCATATTATTTGCAAAAGTAACAGGAGTATGGAGTTGCGGAGTATGTTCTGGGAGAACAAAACATAGTTCTCCCAGAACATAGATAGTAGACGGGCATTCTCACTGGACAGTTTCACTCTCCGCTATAACAGGACAAGTTTATGATGACTTCTTCTCACATGGACGCCTTCTCCTTCCCATTGACTTATCTGCAACACCCTTAGACATTTCCTTCTCCCACATAACACAAAATTACATGTCACCAGAGTTATAGTGCTGCTGCTTGCACAGTATAAACATATGGTTTTATTTGCTTAGTAAACTAGTGGGTCAGTTAGCATTTGTGTAAGTGGAACAGCACCATAAAGGGGAATGTAATTTTTTTTACTACCAGTATCAGATTATCTTCAAAAGTCTTCAAAAGTATTGGGTTTTTTGTAAAAAAAACAAAACAAAACAGTTTATGTATAATTCTCATACAGCTACATATAAGTAATTCTTTATATGTTCTAGTTGTGTTATCTTGGCTTAATCTACTAGCCAAGCATCCTGACTGCTTATTATAGTGCCTTACTAAATATGAGTTGTGCAACATTAAATTTATAAAAATAATGAAACAGACACTGAGGCGTGGCAGTAAAAGGTCACAGTGTATTGAACCCTGTGACTAGGTATTTAAAGGCAAAACTGTAATAAATATATTGATTAAGTGATAAACTTGCTAACTGATGTGCTCTTTGATAGGCTGAGGGCCACTGACACAGGCATAGCCACCGGCGTAACTTTCCCTTATCACTCACCAGGGATCACTTAGCTACTAGTGCGAGTGCCACTTAAACTACCTCAGACAAAGTTCTGCACTGTTGCCAGCCCTCAGGGACCCCCGTCTGCCCACACTAATCCTGACCTTTAACCAGGTGACATTGAGAGGGAAACACATCTTGTGGCAGATCTATCCAAAGAAGTCTGAATTTAGTGAAGTCCTACCTTTTATAACCTCCCATCATTCCTGCTCACCAGCCCCTCCCCCAGTAAAATTTCTTCTGCCCTATCCACTTTAATCTGAACCTTGATGATAATCTGAATGATATTCCATGCTCAATAAAGCAGCTCCTTGTTGATGCTGAATCATAGGCTATGATCTTAACTCTACAGCCCAAACACCCCTATACTGTATCGTAATGAATTCCCATACTGGGATGTTAAACATAGTACCTGAAAAGCTCTAACTGAAACATGAAATGTATCTTTTTTTTAAGATATGATGTGGCAGCCTCCTCAATGCTGCTTGCTGGTCTGTAATAAGATAACAGGCCTATGATTGAGGACACATGGGGGTATGTTTGAGTTTGGGAGGGGGGAATCGATGGATTACTGGGGAGACTCCTTAACTGATTGCTTGATGTGCCTAGCTGCAAATTCATGAAACTCTGTCTCACAGCGCACGGCTTCACTGCTGAGTGCCGGCATATGACGTCATATGCCAGCGCTCAGCGTGAAGCGCCGGCACCCGAGACAAACGCCTCACGCTCCCAACACTGCACTCTGGGCAGCTCTGAGGCAGGCGGCGGCAGCAGCAGCAGCAGCGGCGGGGAGCAGAGGAGACCTGGATTTCTGTCAGTCAGGGGGGGCCAAGAGGTGCCGAGCGATCGTTTTAGCAACCGCTCGGCACCCCTTGGGCCCTCCTGACTGGCAGAACTCCAGGGCCTGGTCGCAGTCGCGACCCCGGAAGTTCCGCCACTGCTCACTGTCATTTTCAGGACAGTATGTGTGCTAAATACGCGCTGGTGCAGCGGCATCTCCCTTCTTTCTAGAATGCCGGTTCTGTCTGGCGCTGAAGGGGTTAACCGCTGGTGTCCCGGCAGGAGGAAGCGTAGTTTGGCGGAAGTACCCAGTCGGGGTACAGGGCGTCCCGTCACACCTATACACAATGCATTTTGCATTAAAACTGTCGCCCTATATTCAATGACCATTACATGCGCCACCATGCAGCCCTTCTTAAGGGCTATTGTAAAGCCTATGTAGGAATAGACATCATTATACAAGCAGGCAGGGCCGGCCTTTGGGGTGTGCGACCTGTGCGACCGCACAGGGC
>VKOC01021260.1:0-30071 GCA_009364415.1 Spea multiplicata | reverse complement strand
ACTTTATTCTTACAGGGATGGCCGTTAGAAGTCCGTTATAATCAAAACAAGAAGAATGTGGTTGCCCAAGGACTAGCAGATCTACATGATTGTGCTGCTCTTCCTCTGGATGATAACTCTACCGGAGATGATTTCCTAGAGGAACAATTACTTTCTCCTTATAAAGCTTATGACGAGGAATATTGTCGACCACTATCATGTGTATACATAGATGGTTGTTCATATCATATCACCATTGATAATGAACGGAAATTGGTTGCAGGTATTGGAATCACCTGGACAGGTGATTATCCAAATATATCTGTAGGGTACAGCATTGGTCCTAAAAGCAGTCAGATAGCTGAACTTTGTGCCGTATATAAGACCGTTCAAATGGCAATTGAGTATGGTGTTAAAGAATTTGTTATCATAACCGATTCTAACTACGTGCGCAATAGCTTTGTCGAATATCTGCCTAGCTGGAAACGTAACCAAATGCTGAGAAGTAACAACAAACCTGTGAAGCATGGTAAGCTGTTTTGTAAAATTGATGAATTGGTAATCAAACATGGTTTGACCATTTATTGGAAGAAAACCAAAGGCCATTCTAAGATACAAAGTATCGATAAAGAAGGTAATGATTTGGCTGATTCATTAGCAAAACAGGCAGCCATCAATGGAGAACTTTTTAACATTGATGATCTTATTGGATCAATTCAGATTGAAGCCATAACTAGACAGCGAGCTAGAAATGAAGTGGACCTTAATATTGCACAATGGAATCAAGAATTTCCCAATGAGGATCTGATCACTAGTCAAAAGAACGATCCCATTATTGGTCGATTTTATGAGTATATAAAAGATCCTATTGCCAATCCTATCACTGATGATGATTGTAAGGATAATGAAGATTTGCGAATCTTGATGAGATATAAAGTCCAATTCAATTTGATGGATGGATTGCTGATCAGAACATCCAAACATGGCATACAACAATGGGTAGTTCCTACCACCTTTAGAGGTTTAATGTTGCAACATGCACATGATGCACCTACTTCTGGTCATCGCGGGGATAAGATCACCTACGAAATTCTGCGTGATTATGCCTATTGGCCACATATGCTAAGAGATGTGCAAACTTATTGTCGAGGATGTTTGATTTGTCCGCAATTCCAACCTCATGCTCCAACTCATCGTGCACCACTTCAGAAACGAGGAATGTCTCTACCTTGGTCTGACATACAAATCGACTTCATTGGACCTGTAACTAGATCCTCAAGAGGTAACAAGTATATGTTAACTGTTACATGTATGTTCACCAAATGGGTAGAATGTATTCCATGCAAAGAGAACACTAGTTCTGTGTGTGCAGCATTACTAATTAATCATGTATTTTCCAGATTTGGCCTTCCTCAGAGAATCGAGTCAGATCGTGGAAGTCATTTCACAAGCGAAGTGATGACAAAAATGTGGAAAATCCTAGGTGTGAAGCGCAAGTTACATATCGCCTACCGTGCAGCTTCTAGCGGAGGGGTAGAGCGTTATAACCAGTCCATAGTAAATATACTCAAAAAGTATGTGAAAGAATCTGGCAAGGACTGGGATGTTAAATTGCCCTTAGTTCTAATGGCTATTAGAGCTACACCTAGTACCGCCACTAAGATGTCACCTTTTGAATTGATGACAGGCAGAAAGATGATTTTACCACAACATCTGCTATATCGCACATCTGATCATAATTTGATCAACGCTGCAACAACCCATCAGTATGTTGAAAATCTATGTAAACATCTTCAATATGCATTTGCTTTTGCACAAAAGAATCTAGGAAAAGCAGCAATCAGTGCTAAAACCTACTATGATCTGAAGACTACTAAGAAAGAATATGAAATCTCCGACCAAGTTTATCTGTATAACTTTGCACGAAACCAAGTGAAGGAAAAGAAGTTTCTACCTTCTTGGAAGGGTCCATATGTCATAATTGACAAGATTTCACCAGTAGCCTATAAGATCAAGATTCCTAAAGATGGTAATTTTGTTGAAAAATGGGTTCATATTAACCAATTGCGTGTTTGTCATCCTAGATCTCAGTTAAGAATTCTAGATAATGATTCTGAGATAGAAGACTGAACATCGGTGTGAAGTCAGAAGATCAAAATCTACAATGTGGTATCGTATACAACTTGAAATGTTGTTATGTTATGCGATAATGTATATCCATGTCATTAATTTCCATACCATCCAGCAACTATATCAATATTGATAGGTAGATTGGATAGCTATGTTTTAATGTCAAGTGATATTACAAGTACGTATACTCATACTATTCTTTTCTTTTTGAATATTAAGACAAGGATTCATATTCTGAAAGATGTCCAAGAAGGATGTGGCGATCGTCTGGATCGTATTACTCCTGTGTTATGAGATGCGGATGGAACCGATCGCAGAGCCTGGACCATCCTCTGGCATCATGATCCAAGAAGCTCCTGGATTCATCCTTACAGAAAAGAGGATCCTAACACAACGTGTGTTTGTCAGCTTAGACCCGAAGATCTCCATCGAAAAACAGTACAACGTTTCATCGATGCAGCTCCCTGAATTAAAGGCTTGGTACCAGATGCATCTTGAAAGAGCACAAAGACGCGTTCAAGAAATTTTGGAACAAGCCAGGAAGCCGTTTGTATCGAGCTCCATTACAATGAATCATCGAGCTAAAAGATTTCTTGTTGCCTTAATTGTTGCCTTGGTATGTACAGCCATAGGTGCCGTCGTTGCAACCGGTATGTCTGCCGCAAACGCTGTTTCTGTTCAAACTTTGGAGAACGAAATTCGAGGCTTAAAAGGAGAAATCAATGCTATTCATCGGGAAATGGAACGACAAAGAGAGTATCTCGTGGATTTAATGGTTATGGTGAATGATACCATTGTAACCACAAATATGCATTCCAAATTAATCTCTCACTCCATTAATCTGCACCAAAGTCATGAACAATTCAAACGTGAACTTTTGTTTATGCACGACCCGATAATATTCCACACAACTTCATTTTTGGACGAAGTGCAATCTGGAATGACTGATTTAACCAGAGGACACATTTTTTGTTTTATATTTTGTGTCAAAGACATCGTTCGTAAAATGATTACTAAAGTGGATAAAGAAAGTTTTCATTAATGACTTCTCTTACAGGTGCAAAAGTGTTCCAATCCGTGCATTATACCCCTGCAAGTCCCATGTCGGACAATATAATTTGAAGTCGTTAATATGCCATCTGACGTTTGTTTAGATCATTCTAAAGCAAACTAGACTTTGCTTTGTCATAATCTAAAGGGGGGATTATGTCAGATATTTTATCATAGAAAACATGTATTCCATATATTCTGTATTTTACATGAACACAAAATGGAGTCAGAGCCATTTTATTTTTAATTAATCATGTAGTGATTATTTCTTTTTTTCCTTGTTCTCTCTATAATTGAGAACAAAGAAGTATTCATGTATATAGATGTTTCAGTAAGTATGATACAATTAATGTTATCTTCCATGAGAAAGTTAAGGAGTAGACGCTGCATATCCTTGGGAATGTAAATTGGTATGGGGGATACATGGTAAGACTACCAAGTCCTGAGTTACTATCTAGAAGGTAACACCTGGCGATAAGGGTGACCAAGGATAAATTCCAATCACATATGTAATGGTTTTAAGTTAATTCTTAGACCAGAGCGTCTCTCACAGGTAAAGTAAGAAATTACAACGGTGTAAATATGAGTAGAAATTCTAATTTTAATGGGTAAAACCCACCGTTATGATTGGAGAATTCCAATCAAGAGGTGGAGGCTATGATAATAAGCCCTGTTTTTAAGCTTATGTCTTGAATAAAAAAAAGAAACTCACCTTGAAAAAAGGAACAGACCTTAAAAACTGACCCTGATATAGACAGACCCGGACGGGCTGATTCACAAAATAAACCGCAGAGAATTGGAATCTTAAGATCCTGACACCATATTTCACTCTTGGAGTTACTTTGAGTTCTAACCTATATAATTTGTAGAAAGTGATATTCTTTCCATTCAATTTCTTGCCACTGAACCTGGATTAATTTCTACAAGGACCAGTTGGATCACAGCAACGAGTGGTGGTAAATATAATTGTTTTATTATTCTGAATAGAGATGAATTTTGTCTTCTTCATATAGAATTCCCTGTTTCTGGGAAATATTATATGGCATTATTGTATATGGCGGCTTGTGAGACTGCAGCTTATAACCCGTGATAATAACAATAATGAAAAGGTATTTTTACCTGTAGATGAAGTTTGACATTATTTGCATCTATTAGGAACTTCACTAAATACTCTTAGACATTATTATATTATTTTAATTTGTTCTATTGGTTAAACTAATATATGAGAGATAGTGATATTTTCGTTACCGCCCTGATTATTATCAATTTTTGGTTGCTGAGTGGAATGGAAATTAATTGTGTGTAGACTCATAAAGTACCAATTCATATTGATAACTATCGATAATATACTGTTTTTCAATTGATTCAATTTTTACATGTTTTAAGAACTTTGTGTTTTATATCATGCACTGTGTGACCCATATACAGATATTATAAATTGCATTTACAATAAATATTTTTGATTGACTATCTTGGTGATCTATATCTGATTTGAATTATAATTTTCGGCGATCTGAAAGGATTTAGGATCGGAGATAAAATATAGGGTATCTCCTTAAATTAATCTTGTGGATGTGGTACTACAATATTGGGTAGCGTCGTTATTTTGCGTGTGTGATAAAATATTGGTCTTGCCTATTTTGTCTCATTAATATCCCTAACACCACACACCGTAAATCTTTGCATACACACGTATGCAATTTTGTATGACCGTTTCTTTTTCAAGGACTTTTGAATGTGTTTACAATATAGACAGTGTGTTGCAAGATTGTCTTACCCATTATATCCAAAAATATGATGTGATTCTATAATGTCAGAATTAAGTTTGGAAATACGATCCTATGTAGAATTATGAAATTTAAATGTGTGTCCATGAATCATGACCAGAGAAGCAGTGGGGATTTCGCAACCTATTTTTCAACATGCTTTGTGGTAGACATTTTACTAAATATCTCATAGGTATCAATGACTTCTACATGTCTTGTCACAGACACAGTGCCTTTGTACAAACACTTTATGGTCTAGTCACTAGAGAATGAGCATGCAGGAGTTTTGAATATTTCAACTGTCTAATATCACAACTCAATATTAAGGGCAAACCATTTTGAACTCCTTCTACAAGAAGTGCTGAGCTGCCACTGTATAAATGTATCAGTGAGTTGAGTTTTAAGAATTATCCCACATAACTGTATATATTTTTCAAGACCCTCTAGCTTGACAATCTCAGATTCATAATGCCGAGTAATAACATGGAATATAAATGTTCAGATCTCACACAAACTTACTCTTTAGTGGTTAGGCACCTTTGTCTTCTTCAGCTTTTAGAAGTTTGCTGGGGAAAAAAAGGAAGGAATAAAAAAATGACAAATATGAGCCAAAACTGAGCCAAATATGAGACTATGTAAGAGGTATCTGTTAAAATTTAGACCTGCTCTACAAAATAAGTGACTTTTAACCAACTGCCAACAAAAAGGAAATCCACACCATCAAATGAGTGGATAGTGAATGAATGATATCACCAATCAAACAATGTAACGTAAATATATTTATTATTTAAATTTTGTAATGTTTGGGTGCGTGTTTGACGCCAATAATATGGGCAGACTAGGTGGGCCCAATGGTTCTTGTTCCATGTTTCTATGTTTAATATCTCATAGGTCTTAAGCTCCTTTACAGAGTTAGATGACTTGAGAGTAGATGTTAAGGGAATGTTACACTGCCGTCTTGCATTGTGCTAGGCCAACCAACATTGGACTTTTAAAGTCTAAAGACAAATATCTTTTGTCTGTGGACATGGTAACAGCTTATTTTAGCAGAACCCATAGATCATATTACAGAAACTCAACTACTATGCGTATGTTGTCTTTCTTTAAGGTGCCATTAATTGTTTGTCTTAGAACAACACACCACACTTGAAAAATAATGCACTTTAGTCTACAAATTTCAATGAAATGTAAAGCACCAAACAGATGGAAACAAAATGGAAAAAAAACCCAGTAATGCTTCTTGCTTACACAAATGTGTGTATACATCTTGCAAAAATCTTAACAAGAGAATGCCTGTGTCAGAAAAACACTCCTGGAGCAGCTGGAGAAAGGGGTAAATAGATATAATTTAACTTCATAAACCCACTCTGTACATATAAAATTACAACTTGTGCAACTGTGCTATACGTTCATTTACAAGTCCTGGAAATAAGCCTGGTAAATATACCACAGCCTTTGTAAATTAATGTAATATATTCTTTTTCCATCAGAAAAATGTATACTTGCAGGTCAAATTAAAACAGATTAGATAGGGAGTATAGCCTTCTTTGCAGCAATCTGCTAATATATAATTTGATACCAAGGGCCCGATAATAGTACTGATGTTCTCTTTCCAAGAGTGTGTTTGTACTGGGCTGGTTAATATTTAAATTGAGCTATTTTACTGACTCAACTCCCTCTGTACCATTTCAGACACAACTCCAGAGGCTGTTCAGAGTTAATTTTATATTAAACCATTTCCTACTCATTGGTAAAGTTAAGAAAAAAAAAAATAATTAGCTACAAGAACGCTCCTATGAAGTTCCACTGTACAATCATTCAAATTAAGCGGCAACGCTTTGCACAACGTTGGCTACAAAGGAAGTTTCTAAAATGTGAATTCTGTATACCTATTAAAAAATTACTGGCTAATTTTTTTTTTGTGTTCAGAAGAAAAAAAATGCCCGAGGCCCGTGTAAAACTAGTAGCTACATAAAGCAAAAAGAATCAGATGTCTACCGGGCAAATTGACAGAACTCATTAATCTTAGATGCCGTGTTCTATAGACTCCGTCCTTTCAAGCACCTGCCTTAGCCCAGAGTAATTACATGATGGTACTATTAATTCTAGAGAGCTTGTGTGGGGATAGGGTTATCTTCTCTTCTGAGTAATTGATTGCCAGCTGATTAGTGGACAGCATTTTTCTTGCCGTATAATTGCCTTTGTGTAACAGAGGCCTTTGTGACCTGGAGGTAAGGCCATCTTCCTGGTTTCAGGGCCTTGACAATAGCCGGTGGATACTTTGAAGTAATGAGGTGGAACTCAATCACGGCACGCTTGCACGGCAGCACAGTCAAAGTGGAATGTATTTAAATGATTTTCTGAGTACTTCAAATTATACATTCCCTGGTTTATTTTTCCTCTGTCAAGCATCCTCCATATTTAAATGCTCCGTTTGAAAGCAAAAACATCTCTCAATAAAAGATCACATTAGTTGTACAAGGGGAATATTTCAGTGGGTAAATATAGGATATAAGGATGATTACTACATCATCATCATCATCATGCTGAATTCTGGATAACAGCCAGTGGAGTGTTGAACGTGTTCAATTTAGCCAATCATGTAATTCCCTTCTACACCATTGAGAAGAATGTTTATTTTACTATAACTGTTGGCTCATGCTGTGAAAACTGAACATTCAATTGTACTGAGACTATTAAAACTCTTTAGCATATAATTTGTTAATAGCCATAACATTTTCTAATATAGTGAAATATTTGTGCTAAACATATTGAAAATGAGGATAATTTTTGAACACAGGGGAATTGCTTTCCATTGTTTCTGCAACTGTTTTCCTAAAAGCGTGAATAAAAGGGAGTGATGCATTGATTTCCTGTTGCATTCTTATGAAAATGTATTCTGTCTTCATGATAATACTATACAGTAGCATATACACTCACTGGCCACTTTATTAGGTACACGTTGCTAGTACAGGGTTGGACCCACTTTTGCCTTCAGAACTGCCTTCATTCTTCGTTGCGTACTTTCTTCAAGGTGCTGGAAACATTCCTCAGAGATTTTGATCCATATGGACATGACGGCATCACGCAGTTGCTGCAGATTTGTCAGCTGCACATCCTCGATGTAAATCTCCCATTCCATCACATCCCAAATGTGCTCTATTGGATTGAGATCTGGTGACTGTGGAGGCCATTGGAGTACAGCGATGTTGTCATGTTGTCATGTTCAAGAAACCAGTTTGAGATAATGTGACCTTTGTGCCATGGTGCATTATCTAGCAGGAAGTAGCCATCAGAAGATGGGTACACTGTGGTCATAAAGAGATGGACATGGTCAGCAACAATACTCAGGTAGACTATGGCTTAAGACCCTCAACTTTGACATTTATGGCCCTAATGCTACAGGATTGCCACACTATATATATATATATATATATATATATATATATACATACAAAATTAGCAAAGACATCATTGGACACTGTTACTAAAGCATCTATATGGTGTAAATGAGGGTGGTAGCCCAAACTTCTGGTCACTATATGCACAAAAAAACAGAAAAAGGCAAGCACTCATGTATCAACCATACAAATACAAGTCTTGGGGTACTACTGAAATGACCAATATGCAGCCACATACCCTAGAAGGGAACATGTCATTGTCTGTTTTAGGTTCATCCTGTTTTAGGTTGTTCAAAGACTACTCCATTGGCAATCTTGAACAGCCCTCTCCTGGTCAGCTCGCAATTTAATAATACCCCTTTTCATCTAACTCGTCCAAATCCCCAGGTCTCATTTATGTCGCAATACCTCTTTTTGCACCCCTGGGACTGTTCAATGTTTTTCCTGCAGTGTCATGATTACTGGCATGATTACTATCGTCTCTCAGTGCTGTATTTCGTATAAATGCATGATTGATTGATTGACTTTACACACATGCTATGCCAATATTAATGTTAAGCTATCAATGTATGTATTCTGAGCTGCCTCATCCTTAGAATAGAATAGCAAATTATTAGAGTTAGACTTTCACACATTTTACTCACTAACCACCAATTCACAACCTTATCTATAAAGAATAGAACGAAACATTTTAGGTCTCTAAATGTGCTAATCTAAGTACTGAATCTATCCTGTTATAAACGGTGTAACGCAACCCCTATTATAGGCATAATGAATCCCTGATCTTTAAATCACTTACAGTGGATGCTTGTGCGATCCACCCCTTAACTAAAGACACAAAGCAACCAATTTCATTCATACAGAGTACAGAGCAGCACAAAACCTGGAAATTTGTAGTCAAATATTTAATATATAATGCAAAGCAGATGATAAGCATCAACTATTGTGACATTCGTATCCACACTGTGTACTATTCCACTGACCCTTATTCAAGAATAACCATTTGTTAGGAAATGTAATACATGCCGCACTGTGTGCTGTATTTACTTTATTCACTGAAAAAAACTTTCACTACAACAAACAAGATAAATTAAGTTGACTGTGGCTATTATAAATCAAGCTCTCTGGACCATATAGTTGTTATCACACTCCATCAAGGGATTACTGTTTAAAATATAATAGAGAAAAGATTCCAAGACAAATTGCTTAGTTTCCTCAAACATTTATACTTTCAGTGTCGTATACAAGCAATGCAATTCTTCAGAAAAAGTAGCATGTTGTATAAATTATCCAGCATGCATTATCCAATATGAGGTAAGTATGTATTTGCAATCTGATTTAGAAACCAAATTACACTAGTTATTGATTTTGTTAATCTATGTTTTCTTGATCTGATGAATGAAAAAAAATGTAGAGACATTTTTAAACAGATCATGCCCATAGACACAAAAATATTTAGCATAATCATATTTCTAATGGAATAGTATCAAGTCCTTGTAGTGCTGTCTGATTGCCAGCTTGTCTTCTCATGTTTATAGCTTGTTTGGTAAACTAGCTAAAGAATAGATTATTCTTGTTTTTATTTTTTATTTTAATACCTTAAGTTCTATACAGACAAAAATTGCTCATCCAAACACACACAGCATACAACCAGCGCTTGGCATGCCATCTGGTGAACACCATTCAGGAAAGTCTCGCATTTTAGCTCACTTGTGCCATTAGAGAGGGGACATCTCTATCCGCCTTTTGGACTACTCCCAAGCTCAAGGGAAATCTAAAGGTAATGTGCAAACCAAATTTACCTTGAAAAAGATTACTGAAAACGTTAGCCACATTTTTATTTTTTCAAGGCCGAGGTACAGGTGCGTCCGTACAAAGTGAAAAAGTGGGGGAGAATAAAGTGAAGCTCTAGGAGCAACAGTGGATCACAGGAACCCAATTTTTATTTGTGTTAGTCCTCCCTTATCAAAGGGTATGCAATATTTTTATTATTTTCTTGCCCCCCGTCCAAATAGTAGGAATCAAATCTTAGGAAATCCAGCTCCATTATAGCTTTTTCAGTGCACTTATTTCAACAAAAATTACCACATCAAACAAATATGTATTTAAGAAGACATAATATTTGCATACAGTAGCAAGTAGTGCCCCATAGGTATGGCAAAGTCAGATTTTGATGGCATTTCCAGTCAATAGAAACACGCCAGGAGAAATGGGTGATGTTATGAGGTGTGAGGATGGATAAATGAGAGGTTGATGCGTTAAGTTGAGACTAGTCCTCCACCTCCAGACTGTACATAACAGAGTAGTCCCTTAACAGGCTGTGGATAGGCCTGAGCAAGTCTTTGATAGAAACCTGCTAGTAGTAGGATGGACAATTTCTCTTAATTAGGTACTACTAGAACACATGAAAGGATGTCTCGTCCTCCACAATGAACCGTGGGCTCTACCTATAACTGCACAGCCCCTTATCATGCATAAACTTCTTTAGGGGGAGGCCATCCTGAATGGTTCTCCATGCAATGTCCTTATGTCAGTTAGTGGGATGCTACATTTAGCCATACAGTCATGGCTGTAGCAACGCTGAAATGCCCCCAACAGTGTTTTTGGTGCTTATGAACTTGTGGATATCATGAGGACTACAGCTGGCGATCCATTGGAAATTGCAAATTTACCAACATCCAAAAAGAATCAAGGCATAGTCCAAGAGGAGCTGCCTCTACAGAGGTAGTAAGAGGGAGCAAGACATGGAGATTATCACAGAGATTATTCACAACATTTCAGTGAGCCCTGCAACTTTTCCAGCCCATCCTGAACATCACATTGGGGCGGTCAATACTCTTAACACCCCTGAACAGCAATTGTAAATCTACATGTAGGTCTTAGGCAGCTGTGGAACTAGAGATGTATGGTGCTCTATCAGCCTGTGCCCATCACTATGTCTGAGGACCTCATAGGTTCTACTATATTACATGGGTGATGAAATCTATACCATTATATATTATTGATTTTTAGAAGCAAAAAAAAACTTAAAACATACAGTATCTTAGAGAAGAGCTGACTATTCCACAAAAATTACACATAATCTTATTTAGTTTATCATTAATTAAACAGTTCGCTCTGGCTTAATAGGATAAGATCAGAACTTGACAATAAGTGTAAAAGGATGTCAAGAAGTAACATTATTCACAATGTAATGGTCTCTAGTCATTAATGATATGAGTTCTTCCTTTTCAACAAAAGTGATGTGAAGGCTAAAATTAATACACTTTAATACATTGCGAGATATTAATCAAGCTGCAAAATGGCTTAACTTGTCCTTACAAGTTCAATGTCCTATTGGTTTCAGTAGGTGTTACAGACAAAGTGACCTTGCTTTTAACAAAGCTTTATAAATGTTATATTCACATATAGTATAGCGGGATATATATTTACATTGTAAAGTTTGAGAACCTTTTAAAGGTGTTACATTAAATTGTAATTATATAAAAGCAGTGTTGTCCAACTTTTGGATGGGTTGACCATTGACGAAAAGTATGTTTTTTTTTACTTTATTATTGGGTTGTTTTCTATTTGATCTGATCTTCAATAGCTCCTTTTTTGTTGTAGATAGACAGTTACAATGTATCAGTGTCTATAAACTCTGTGTATATGCTAAGTCTACATCCCTTAAAGCCCTGTACATTTACTAGTAGATTCTAAAGAGGACATTCTGAGACACATATGAGTGATGATCTAGAGGTAAAGCAGAAAGAAGCACAAATTTCTTTTTTCCTTCAGCTATTATACATGCATGGGGATTAAGCGTGCCTTCTTATGATGTCATAATTCTGTGCTAGGATACTCCAAAATGCATACAATCTCTCTACTCCCATGAAAAACCATCATGAACATGAATAATGATGGATCCTGCCTTTAACCCTCCTTTCTGTATCGGAAACCCCTTTAGTTTTGCAACTGTGGTCTCGGCTATCGCTTCGTCAGAGCACGGATGATCGTACAGGGTTTCTTATTATCTAGCGCTTTGCAATCTGCCATAAAAGAGATGCTGGATTTTTTGGAGAAGTTCCTTCAAATTGCCTAAGGTTCATAAAAAACAGAATTGACTTATTCTTTACACTTGAATTTCACTTTCATTACCATAAAGCTATAATTGTCAATATGTTGCTTCAACGTGTACTTTATGCACCTGCTGTCAATTGGAACAGAAGAACAGGTTCTGTGTGAGTCTTGTATTGCATTTGTTTGTTCTTCGCATTTGAAATTCAAGGAATAATTATATCCACTGGGGGAAATAACACTAGCTTTTGCCTAAATAGAAAAAAGTCTGCTATTTTCTACAAGGGGAAATACCTCATTTCATTGGGTCCCACATACATCATCGGGATGACCATTACTAGACAGCCAGAGCCAATTTTTAATTTGTAGATTTATAAACTATTTCCTCAGTCCATTTGACTTCCAGAGAACAATTTGTTTAGGTTTCTACCAATTAGGCAAAGGCAACACAAAACAAGAATATTTTCTTCACATAGTGTCCATGTATTATGCACAAGGATAAATTAGTTCTTCTTGGAACAAAATAGACAACAAAACACTGAAAGCTATCTAATTAGTGTATAATTCTCTATGTGCTTTGCCCAGAAGCAGAATCGAGCAGACTTGGTATGGATGATAGCAGGTAGCTGAGCTTTGCACAATAAGTATCTTTTTGTCTAGATATAGGCATTCGTTGAATGGGAATGCTGCAAAATCCTAAAGCTGATAATTAGTGTAATTATGCAAAGGGACAAATAAGGATTATATACTTAACAAAATTATACAGCCTAGTGATAAATAAACTCCATAATTACTATGGATGCAACTCAAACTAGCAACAAAATCAAAAAATGAAACTATATTGGTATATATATATATATGTTGGTCCAGATATATACAGTATCTCACAAAACCCTCACATTTGTGTAAATATTTTATTGTATCAGCAACACTGTAGAAATGACACTCTGCTACAATGTAAAGTAGTGAGTGTACAGCCTGTGTAACAGTGTAAATTTGCTGTCCTCTCAAAATAACTCAACACACAGCCATTTATGTCTAAACCTTGGCAACAAAAGTGAGTACACCCCTAAGTGGACCTGTCCAAATTTTGCCCAATTAGACATTTACCCTCCCCGGTGTCATGTAACTCGTTAGTGTTACAAGGTCTCAGGTCTGAATGGGGAGCAGGTGTGTTAAATGTGGTGTTCTCGCTCTCACGCTCTCATATTGGTCACTGGAAGTTCAACATGGCACCTCATGGCAAAGAACTCTCTGAGGATCTGAAGAAAAGAATTGTTGCTCTACATAAAGATGGCCTAGGCTATAAGAAGATTGCCAAGACCCTGAAACTGAGCTGCAGCACGGTGAACAAGACCATACAGTGGTTTCACAGGACAGGTTCCACTCAGAACAGGCCTCGCCATGGTCGACCAAAGAAGTTGAGTGCACGTGTTGAGTGTCATATCCAGAGATTGTCTTTGGGAAATAGACATATGAGTGCCAGCATTGCTGCAGAGGTTAAAGATTATGACCCCAAACATACCTCCAAGACGACCACTGCCTTGCTAAAGAAGCAGAGGGTAAAGGTGATGACTGGCCAAGCATGTCTCCAGACCTAAACCCTATTGAGCATCTGTGGGGCATCCTCAAACGGAAGGTGGGGGGGAGCGCAAGCTCTCTAACATCCACCAGCTCCGTGATGTCGTCATGGAGGAGTGGAAGAGGACTCCAGTGGCAACCTGTGAAGCTCTGGAGAACTCCATGCCCAAGAGAATTAAGGCAGTGCTGGAAAATAATGGTGGCCACACAAAATATTGACACTTTGGGCCCAATTTGGACATTTCCACTTAGGGGTGTACTCACTTTTGTTGCCAAGGGTTAGACTAATGGCTGTGTGTTGAGTTATTTTGAGGGGACAGCAAATTTACACTGTTATACAGGCTACACACTCACTATATTTTAGTGTCATTTCTTCAGTGTTGTCACATGAAAAGATATAATAAAATATTTACAAAAATGTGAGGGGTGTACATGGCAGGAGACACTGTACATGGCAGGATAGCCTTCTCACTTTCACCTGTGGCTCATATTGTTGACAAGTAAAATGGAAGAGGGTTTCCTAAAGAGGCAGATGGCAGAAACAGTTTTAACTCCTTTACCTTAGTTTACATTGTGAAGGTCAAAACCCCACAAGCTTCTGCGGCAGGATATGCTTAGCTGGCCAAATATTATGCATTATTAAATGAGTGAGATTTCTTCTCCTCACTCAATGAACTTAAAAAGTCCAGCTTAGACCTGCTTGCCAGAGAAACGTGCCCTTTTGGCAGTTCATGATAAATAGTGAAGTGAGGGATTGTTCTCCAAACTCTCTTACCAGCTCTCAAAAGAGATATGTGGTGTGTCATGATCATAGCTAGAAATGTTGCATTTCTAACTTTCTAAATGATGTGACCCTAAGACTGTCCACATATTACCTCTTTTGAATAGCCAATCATAATGGTTATATTGCATTGACCCTCGCAATGCAAGCATTTCTAATTAAAAAAAATATATCGCTTCTCAGAGAGCAAGATACTGTGAATTTAACCACCTGTAGTCAAGCAGGGATTTCAACTGTGATATATGAGTAAATAACTGATCATTTGGGATGCTGATATATGACGAGAAAAGCACAAGCTGGAATGCTGATGTATAATTAAATAAGAACATAATATGAATATGAAGGAGTCAGCTCAAGACTGCATGACAATGAGAATCTGCCTATTCACCCTGAGATTGGAGTAAAAAACCCAAGATCAGGGGAAAATCCCTAGAACTCCCAAATGTAATCCTGATGTTACTAGTAGCCTCATATCATAAGTTTTCTGTGATTAATAGTAGAGATTGGTAGGGAGGAAAAAGTTATAATTTGTTGGCATTTATACCCATGTGTAATGATATACCTGAGAACCATCTGCTGCACAATTCTCTAATTTCACATTATGTTAATGCAGTTCTGTAATCTATCACTGCTTCCCATGTGTTTATTCTTACACACAACCCGACATTGTCTTCAAAAATTGAAAAGGACTCATTAATGTAAGTTAAGTTTTTTCTTCTAAAATATGTAATAATTTATTTCCTTTACTAGATGTTTTAATCAATTAGGGGGCAAAAAAGTGTCAAGAAAAATTGGTTAGTAGATTTATCCCTTGCTGTTTTTATGAATATGCTCACTTCATTGATCCCCTTGAAAAGTCCCTTGAAAAGAAAGGAAAATTGTTTTGTTTGGAGTATTAATAACCTGAAATAGCCATATAACGGGATACTTGGTACATACATAGATTACATTTTCGAGTAAAGTTATAGGGGCCTCTGTTCATTATCCCATTGCTACTAATTGGTGCCAAGATATCCAATGTATCTCCATTGCAGTTCTGTATCTATTTAATATATGATGATTAATTAAATTCTTTGTCCTGGGTGGTTTAAAATATGTTAATATATTTCACTAAGTAGCGACAATAAATATGGATACCTTCTGCAATATAATTATCCTGAATAATACATTAAAACAGAAGTAACATATATCTTCTGCTGAATAATTCACTTAAATAATGTATTAAATTGGAAGTAACATTATCCCTTAAAAGTGATAATGAAATAAAGAGCTACTTATTTAAACTTTTATCTTTTTCATATATTGGCATTAATAACACATTTTTCAAGGTCAGATATTGCGTCCAGAAACAGCTGTCAGAACAAAGTGGTAATACCGTCATACCGGACTACTTAGTATTTTAACTGGTGTCATCCTGTGAAACGTTATACTCCGCTGAGTATTACCTTGTTTGTAAAAATAATAGGAATGCTTATATTAATGCTTTTTGAATCGTTATTTGGCTGCTGACCAACAGAAAGACATAAATCATTAACAGTAAAATGGGACACCATCTCCCTTGGGTTTTTAATGGTTGTCTATCATATATAGCAAACAAAGTTGACTTGGACAGATTCCTACATAATAAAAGGGGTTTGGTCTAATAATATCTAAGAAAAGAATATTAAGGTTTGGTCAATGACACTGTATAGTGATAACCCGCACATAAACACTTAACCGTATAAAATGTAAAGTCTGTAATTCCTAATTTTATTGGATACAGTTGCATGTTGTTCTGTATTTTAAACATATAACTGGATTAATCCAACCATTTTAGATTCCTTTAATAGAACAGTAAATAATGTATAATATTTTTTTTCTGATAACAAACACTAAGGAATTCAATGTCATACAATAGGTTGTTTTAAGGCTTATGGTTATATTTCTCATATATATATATATATATACATATAATATATTATATAATATATATATATATTCATATAAATATACAAGTCCAGATTGGTATGTGATGCACTAATTGTTATGTCCTAATTACCCATTGTCTAGTGCTGCAGAATATGATGGCACTATTTCAATAAATAAATAATAATAGCCCCAGTATAAATGTAAGCAAATGTTTCTAACCTATATTCAACATGTTACTTACATAGAAATACAGAAACATAGAATTTGACGGCAGGTAAGAACCATTCGGCCCATCTCATCTGCCCATTTTTCCTGACATGAAAACGCATCATTGGTCTGGTTGCATAGTAAGGACAGCTTTGTCAACCCCATGAATTTTAATTCCCTCACTGTATTTGCTTCCATCACCTCTGCTGGGAGCCTGTTCTATTTAACTAGTACACTCAGTAAAGTAGAACTTACATTACATCTAAGCCTTCTAGTTTTAGACTATGATCTCTTGTTCTAATTTTAGACTATGATCTCTTGTTCTAATAATTTCTACTCCTTTCAAATAAGCTTGCCTTCTGTCCTGGTCAAAGGAGCTGATACTAGAGAGACGAGGATGAAGAAAGAAGACAGAAGAACAAGAAAAGGCATGAGAAGCAGAGCTGTAGAAAAGGGGACAGGGACATGGAAGCGTTGGCAAAGAAGGTAAGGAGACATTAAGAGATTGAGTGACAGAGTGAGAGATTGTGAATGTGTGAGAGTGAAACGCAACAAAATGCGAGCAAACTTCTAAGCTCTCTGTTTTGTATTTGTTTGCTTCTTTGAGGTCCCTCCTCGTTTTTGGACATTCAGACAAATGAACAAAAATTTTAAAATTTCGTTAAAATTCAAATTTGCATCAAGCCGAATGCACAAATCTATTAGACATATAACAAGACCTTAACAAAAAGTAGTCTATTATTGTTGTCATTCAAATGATAAGCAAAAAAGGTTTGTTGGTAAAACCCAGCAATCAGTAAATATAACAAGACTGGTGTCACTTGGGCACAATATTGCATTGTTGCATGTCTGACTGCATTGGGCTCTTCAACTAAAGGGAACACGCAGGGCCTAACTTCAGCATGCCTCAAATCCAGAAGAGGCCCGTCGGCTACGAGAAAAGCACTGTCATGAAGGTAGGTTAAGTGCCCACAACATGGACAGGGCTTTGCAGACACAGTTGCACTTGGCAGAGCTGGGCAACAAGAGGTCCACCCGATACTGCTGGAATGTAACGCATATTCTCATTCTCATACTCAAGACTTCTACAAGAGTTAGAACTTCCATCAACCCCAGCAGAATGACTTTGAGTGATGTGCTTACTCTAATTACAAAGTGGTTGACATTGCCGACACCACCTGTATGGCAGGAATACAGGCTTAGCCTCTGTTTTTTCATGTAATAACTTCAGATGATTAAGGTGTGCTCTTTTATTTACCTCTCTAAGTATGCTTTAATAAGCAATGGCCATTCTTTTTTAAGGAATGAAATGTCAATATATTGCAATACAATGCTGACAATGTTCACAGTGATGCACGGTACATTGGGTCCCTTCTGGTTGGTTTGTCTTACAGCCTGATTTGTAGCGCATGAGACAGAGGAGTTAAATATAAAAATGCATTAATATAGTCCAGTATATAGTCCAGTATACTTTACTATGTTATATAGTCCTATATATAACATAGTGTGCCTATATGTAGCCAGGCTGTGACCCTTCACTCCTGCAGGTACTGAATGGGTTCTACTAGTATATTATAATTTTGTCAGGGGGTTTCTAGGCTATTTGTAGGCCTAAGACTGGTCCACTCATTGCAGTTAAAAGTCTGTTATTAAATTGTGAGGAGCCTTTTTCCTGGAACGGTTCATAATTGTCATTCACGTTAGACAGTGAAACGCATTTTTTCCGGTGTAATGGTGAGAGCATACATCAAATAAATCCCTGTTGCATTAATGGAATTAACTTATTTTTAAAGAACCCATTTAGCATATGTATGTAGTTACATTATCTCTAAATACCTAAGGCCCACAGGTAAAAGGATGCATACTTTAACAATTGCATTATCTTCAAAAGAATGCCCCATAATGACAATATCAGTGCTATTTCATGTGCACTCAGTTATTCAGATCACAATCGCTGTACAATACGGAAAAGGTTAGAATAACTTTTAATGGCTTTACGGTGCAGCTGATTCACATTTTACCGGTTTTAACCTGTTCATTGACAGAGAAACATACCACTGAAAAATAAGCTTCATTAATATGTGGATTAATATGTTCAATCTTGGGGCAGGGCCATCTTTAACGCAGGGCCAAAAAGGGGCAGCTGCTATGGGCCCCCCAGGAATGACGGAGCCCGCAACAACCATGTTCCCAGGGGTCGTAACTGGCTAGTGGGCCCGGGCAATGTCTACGGCCACTTCAGCTTCTTGAAACGGCCCCTTATCCAGGTGTTACAGTGCTTGGTAACATACCATTGGCAAAATTGCATTTATCAGCTCCATAATATGAGTGCACACATTTGTTAAGATGTTCTAAGGTTCAGCCATTTAGTTCTAAAACAGGATACATGCATGGAGAGGTGATATGGGGGCAGCTTGCAGCGGTGGGGCAGGATATTTTGTTACCCCACAGGAGAGACAATAAGGGGTTAATCTACATTATTTCAGCTATAGTGCAAAATATTCATGCCCGTTTCTTCTTGCATTCTTGTTTATATTCTTCTATATTCACAAAGTTTTTGATCAATATAACTATATAAAAAGAGAAATATATATATATATGCCAATTATTAATGTGATGACTGTAACGGTATTGTTTAATTTTGCTGCTATCAGTGTCGTTCCATGTAGCTTTTGTTGGCTATATTTAACACATGCCCTCCTCTGTTTAACAAGTCTCTGATTTGTAATAACTTTTCTTGCCAGGGGAACAGTATCAACAAGAGATTAAGGTGGAAGATCTCAAATTAGTTTCACACAGTATCTGAGAACACATTTAGTGAGAGGCTACAAAATGATGAAAAGAGGAAAGGTTGAGATCCTCATTTATTCCTATTACACTAGATTGATGAAGTTAAAACTGCCTAATTATGACTAAGGTTAGAAGATTAATTGACTTTACCAAGATAGATCAAAACGCAGGTTCCTCTATGTTCCACACCAACACAGTGGCTGATGACATTGCAGTTTAATGTATGAAACAGGACTGGGAATTGTAAATCCTTTTATATTAACATCAGCCTTTGTCATGGGTATAAAAAAAAAATAAAAACCCACTTAATCTGTCATCACAATAACATATTAATGGAATATTTTGTTAAAAAATTTCTTGTAGGTCTTAAATAAATGAAGAAGTATTTAAATGAGAAAAAGAGTTATTTTTGTCTAATCTAGTGGTATCATCCCTTGCTCTGCTGACATCGGGTACCAGAAACAACCCTTGTTGTACATTTTAATCCATGGCAGGGTTCTCCTAACCCTCTCAAAAATTATAACTTCATTTGTCTCTATCTATCTAAGTGTAGTATCCCCCATGCACCATGCCAAACACACAGTAAATTGTTGGCACATATAAATACCTAGGAACTTTTAGACTCTAGTTACCCGGAGCACCCCGTTGCAGGATGTGGCCAGGGCTGGTTGTCCCGTGGGTGGTCCCGCCAACGGCAGTGGGCTCTCCTGCTTACGTTGTGGAGCACACCCCCATTTAAGGGGGGGGAATGGACGAGGAGTGGGGTGTGTAAGAACCCTGTTCCCAGGACCTGGAGAATTTGAGTGTCAACCTGGAGATTCCAAGATAAGCGCTGGTTCTCCAGGTCAACACCCGAATCCTCTGCTTGCAAGGAGCACGGTCCTGACACAGCCCACTCACCGCCTTTTTCCCCCTTAAACGGAATGTAGTATCTGTTTTGTACAAACATATAGTTGTGGTAATAATTTATAATACAAAACATTTTTCTGTGTTTAATGAGAAGCTGGTCGATTAAGAAGCCAACTTCAGCATCATTACAATTTGTATTTAGTATTACTGTATTCAACAAAGCCTTTCAATGAAGTAAATGAGATTCCCATTTGGATTTCATAAAGATCATACCTCCTAAAGGAAATATCAATAGTCAATCATAGAACATTAAAACATAAGAAAGACAGAATTTTTTAAATAGGCAATACTCAAAAATAGGCTTAAGAATCAGTATAAAATATTTTGCATACACATATGTCTACACGTTGTATGAACAGCTATAGTTGATGGAAGGGTAGAGTATTCAGCAGGCTGTGATACACTTGTATCACAAATATTTATAAGGGCCACCAGGTATGCACATTAACGTACATATGATGGCTGGAGTGTCCCTGAAAGTAAATTTAGTCACCCTAACCAATAATTTTCAAAGTTAATGACTAGGCTATTAAAGAAGCAGTTATTTGTGAGCATTTCGTGACAAAGGATTCTAGTCAGGTAGAAGTATATTCATTACAGTCTCCGACATTTTGTTCATAGATGGGCTTCTGTAACAATCACAGTTTGGAAAGTTATTGTTCGCATTTCATATCTCCCTGTGCTAAATTCTGTATTGTAGTTTACTGCTAGCCTTAAATTGCTTTGTGTCCCATGAAATTGAGCTCCAATTCAAAAAGGACAAGGAAGAATGGGCAATATTTGATCATCCTTACTTTAAGTCAGTGGTAGTTGGATGAAATGTGCAGTTGTTGATCTGATGAAATGGTGATTTTTATTATATTGTACTAATGACATTTTATTTTTACAGTCTCTGTGCAGCACATTTTTTACTGGTAGGCTTCTGAAGTTCTTAATATAGTAAGCTTGCAAGCAGGGCCCTCTTTACCTTATGTCAGTTCTAGTTTTGGCATTTTCTTTGTTTATATTTAAGGTGATTTGCATTGGCACTATTTAAAAACATAATAAATATCAAGCACAACAGATTGATGAGACGAAATAGATGAAGTATAATGTTTGTGTTATATCTTCATCTGCCAGCAGATGGGGCTATTGCTTGCACTAAAGAAAGTCAGTTTATGTGTATTTGGAGGAATTACTCTAAAATCAATTTAGTTTCCGCTTTATTGTTACCTCTTGCTGCTAAATTACCCTACATTATAATTATCATTCAATTATTAAACACTACCCTGTACAGCAGTATAGTACAATAGGGAGACAAGAAAGTACACAGATCTTCACAGAAACGGACATAAAAAAACAAGTAGCTTTTATTTGTTGGGTAACTACCCCATCATGTTTGACGGTACAGAAGAAATATACATTTTTAAATAGTCGTAACAGGATACTGGGAACTCTTCAGTAAATATGTCACTATGACATCTTAAGGTCTATCTGCTAGACATGTTTTGTCTTTTTAATTGTTTCACTTATTGTAATAATTCAGATCATTATATGACCAGCCAGCATATATCACACAAAATTAAAAACAAATCATATATCACAAAGTATAATATAGTATTGTCTACACCTGTGCTGAATTTTATTGTTCGCAAACCGAAGAAAACTTGGTAATACTGTCTTTAATTTAGCAAAGTCAATATCACCTTCTGATAAGAGGAGAATAATTCATTTTTTTTCTTTTTTTTTAATCTCTGGTGTGGTTTGCTATTTGCCTGGTAATTACATATTATTCAACAACTAAATCACACCATAGCCACACAAGTCAAACACACGCCTTCCTATACTTGAGAACTTACCCCAAGTAAATAGGTAATTCAGCTTTCATATGATTAAACATAGATACAAGGATAATACAGCGCAGGGACTTCAGAAGTCAGGAAATTAATATCTGATATATTTCACACTGCTTACAGTAGTTAGATGACCCTTATTTGTCTCGTAATTCGGAAACGGAATGAGGATACAGGTGGTATTATTAGATAGGTCGTTTACAATTTGTGTTATCAGGCTTTCTTAACGTTTGTTCCAAATTGTACCTTGAACGTTTGTTAATTAGTTCATAAATATTTTACCATCTGCAAATAAATTGTGAAAATGCATTAGAAAGAAAAACAGTATCGAAGATCAAGTGTATCAATTAGTTTTGTCCTTAATTATATGAGAACAAAATCCTGTAAAAAGAAATCCTGTAAACGTAAACTTATACAGTAATCAGATTCAGAGAAACAAGTAGGACATATATGATAAATGAGTTTCTGGCTCTTTGATACACTATATACTCTAACTTTGGGGACTAATTTTATTTGTTTATAAAATAAAAATCATAAAAATAAAATATAGCGAAAAACTGAAAATCGGGTTGACTTGAATTCTAGTTTTTCAGGTTGTATATACAAATAAAACACCCAGTATACCACATTATAACCACCATACATACTAATCATCACTTTATAATTAACACATAGCAATGTAGCTTCCATTTCTTAAACATGTTAAACATGTTTTGTGTTTTTGTCCCCGATAAACCATTGCTGTCGTACTGATTTTCATTTTGAAATCTATCATTTGTATTATCTGTGAATTAATCTTTGATGATATTTACCCAGTGGTTTTGGCACACAAATAACAGGCTATCATTGTAACGCAGCACAAGGGAGGCCTCACAGAGCTGCAATCGGAATTCAGCTCCTGAAATTTACTGTGACTGCCAAGGTCAGAGGTAAAAGGATTAGACAAGTCTAATTTGGCCCTTGGGGTTTGTACTGGGATTCAGCTTTTCTATTTGTATATTTTTAATAGGGCTCTGCTGATGGGAACTTTTCTATCGTTGTATTTTTTTTTTCAACGGGACACAACAGACGTACTTTATAGTTAGTAAATACATGCCAATTGGGCAGTGTCGTTCAGCCACCCAAGAAGTGTTTTACTGGACTAATAAAACAAACTACAGAGTTCCTTTATAATTAGTTTCATAGCACAAGATGACTCTTGTATAAAAACATTGTGTATGGATCTAATGACATCATGTCTGCTTTTATACCAGCGCTTTAATTATGGTTACTCCAAACAAAATATAGCAGTCTCCATATAGGATTTGCTTCTTATTTATTGTATTTTTTTGGTGCTTAGCAGTTATCCCATGCGTTCCGTTTCTTAGTTTGTTTTGGGTGTTGATTAAAACTGGGTTTGATGGGAAAACGCTGGAGGTTGCATTGTGTAAATAGTTACTTCACACTTTTATTTTTTCACTATTTAACAAAGAGCTCGCCATATTCCCATTGTCAATGGTTTTCCAAGCACACACCCCCCCCAATCTGGCTGGTTTTCTGGTTGGTTAAAATCATTTTCTATAAAATTGATTATGATAACGTAAATTGGGCTGATTCTGAAATGCTGGAAATATTAGCCCTTTAATAGCCCACGGCAAAAATTCCAATGCAGTGACTTCCTAAAAGTGGCAACTCAATGGTTAAAAAATGGTTCTTATGCAAACTTTTATATGTCAGGAGAGACACTTGTGCTTTACCCTTGTGCCCTTGTTTAGGATAGCAGGTTCCTATTGGGGTCCCAAATTTCTCTGCCCCTCTTTCCTACCCTAAAGTTCTTTTTTTTTAGCTTAGAGTGTTTGCTGCATAGAAGTAACCTATTGCCCTAAAAGTCTCAATAAACAATATAATACATGCAAAAAATATGTCTTTAAATTAAAGTATGTAAATAAAATATACTACGTATGGTATAACTTATTCAGTTACATAAATAGACTTTACAATAGGTCCCAAAGTTCTATACAATTTCTCATCATATCCTTGCCCTTAACCACGGCACTAAGGACACCCATTACATTTCTTTTGCTTCTAAGGGTATTTAAATGCTACAGTGAAATATGAAGGTGTCAGCTCCACAGTGCCCATTTACCAGAGTTCTTTTGGATGAGAATATGCCTATTACATATTATTATTTGCCAGAGCAGATTTTTTTTCCAGCTAAATGTCTAAATTCCTGAACATATTTCATGATTTGTGTGTGTTTTTTAAGTATACTGGGTGCAGTCTGAATTGTTTGTCTACTCTCATTTCAACACTTCTTCCCTTCTATATAAATGCTCGCTGCTCAAGAAAGTAAAAAATGAAGTGATCCTGGTTCAGTGTGTTTACCACCGATGTCACATTCAGAAGTGCCTGCATTTAAACAACTTAAGTGTCTAAACTTCTCAATTGCTTTTTATCAAATTCTTCCCGAAGACTTTGCCATTTTATGATTTAGTGTATACTGTCATTTGGATGAATACCTGAGGGTGTGCAAAGAGGCAACATGGAGGGACACCGAACCTGCACCAAGAGTGATTGGCAATGGTTGTAACTTCTTATTATGTCAAAGCCTCGGCTTGCTGATTGATGGAAAATGAAGTATAATAAATTAAAATGATCACACATCATTTCCCATCGATTGAAATGCCAAATCCTTGACAGAATAATGTGTTATGGCCAATACCACTCACTGTCTTACGAAGAGATGGATGTCTTATCCCTCCGTCAATGTGATCAAACTTCCATATAATCCACAATCTAACAGGCAGGCTTTATTGTACTTTAGATGGTTAGTAACACAAAGTGACAAGTTCTTGTTTCCGCTCATATAACTACGCTGATTAGTCTGTCATAATAATAACTTACAAGAATAAGTACTATTCAACTTGTATGCAATACAACCCTAAATAATATCCGATTTTGATGATATTTATTGCATTGTGTGAATTTGCTTGCAATCAAGGGTCTTGATAAAGCTCCATATTGGAAACCGAATGTTGGTGTAGAATGTTGTATGTAGTAACTTCTTTTAAAAATACAAATAGTTTGGGGCACTTCATGTTTCATTTTGCTGGTTTGAAATGATTGTAAGTGCTGTTACCTGTGGATATTAAGTATTTATACAGGAACAGGCTATGTCTAAAGTGACCTTATGTACATATGTAAATGTGTCTGGGTATGTTAGCGTGTATATGTCAAGGCATGTTAGTGTGTGCACGTGTTTGGGTATGTTACTGTGTGTCTGGTTGTGTCAGTTTGAGTGTCTGGTGGTGTGTCTGGGAGTGTGTTTGGGTATATATCTGTTACTGTAAGTGTCTGGATGTGTCTAATGTGTGTGTAGGTGTCTGTGTGTGTCTGGGTATTTTAAGTGTCTTTTATGTTAATTTCTGGTTATGCTAGTGTGAGTGTTTGGGTGTGTGTGTTAGTGTGATCATCTGGTTGCGTTAGTGTGTTTAGTTGTGTTAGTGTGGGTGTTTGTGTTAGTGTCTGGGTGTGTCTGATGTGTGTGTAGGTGTCTAGATCTGTGGCTGGGTATTTTAGAGTGTCTGGGTATGTGTGTGTTTAGTGTCAGTATCTGGTTGTGTAACTGTCTGGGTTTGTTAGTGTGAGTGTCTGGGTGTGTTAGGGTCTCTGTGTGTTAGCTTGAGTGCTCCTCCAGAGGTTAGGCTCTGAATCTGCCCCTGGTTTGACAATCAGTTTACATAACTGACCAGAGCAAAGCTAATTGCCACTACTTCTTCTTTAGATCACAAGACTTATTCTACTGAAGTTATGGAAGTGCCGGCGGAAGCTAAACTTCCACACATGTGGGCAAGTATTCATATGTATAAAATAAACAGAATGCACGTAAAATAAAAATACTCTTTATTTTGATAATAAGTAAAGGGGTTTTGCCTTAGCCTTCACTAGAAACACTTTAGTAAAATAACAAGTGTGAAAATATTCACCACAACTTGGTCGCTGAACAGCGTCTGTCTTTCGCAATTACAATACTTTTTCTGTATCATCCTTAATGCGAATAATCAGTATTCCAGAGGTGAAAAATTGCTCCTATAGTGAAGCATATTTACTTCTACATACATGTCTAATTATACAGCTTGTCAATGCTCAAAACCGAAAATGTGCTATTACCTGCATTAATAAGTAAAAAGCTATTTTCTTGGAAAGTGAGAATTTGCAACCTTGTATATTATAGTGAAATAAGAAGCATTTTACTCTTCTTTAGATTAGGTGGGTAATTACATAGACTCTTAACATAAGCGAAGCATCAATCATCCTTTGTCGCAATTTTACTTGTTATGGTTGATTTAAAATACATCTAAAAGTTGGGGATATACTATGACAAAAAATAAACAAACAGAATTTCATAAGTAATACATTAAATATATGCAGATTGTTAGTGTCTTTTAATTAAATCTAAAATATACTTGAACCTTAGCTTTGTCTTATAAATTGACAGAGTTTTACCTAAAATAGAAAGGGATTGCTTTGGCTTTAGAAACAAAAACCTCTGACATATTATTATCTAATTCCCAACAGGCATTAAAGGAATATTAGCTAGAACATGGCATACAGAGTAAAGCTTCAGAATATATGCTGCAATGCTTTTGTTCGGTGGCATTTAATAGGTTAAAAAACCCTATCTTTACACTTAGCATTTAGCTATATAAAAATCAATGTAACTCCAGTACTTTGATAGGAAATATAGTCTCATTATTGACTCCGTCTATGACGATTGAAAGGTTGATCATGCTTTTCAGAGGCGTATTATAGCTATCGGCAACAAGGAGTCATTATTGTAATTGATATCCTTGTAAAAAGTTTTGAATGCGACATATTTGGTATTTTACTTAAGCACAAATGCTTTGTTTTCTAATGGCTATTGAAAACAAACTTCCTTTGGAAAAAAAAATGCACTTTTTTTCCTAAATTCAAAAAGACATGAATAACTATCTTTGTAAGCTGATAAGGGATACCTCATTCTGTATTTTGCTCCAGACAGTGATTTGCTAAGAAATCGCTCTGAGCTGTGTTGCTTTTGAAGGTGGACACAGATGTCAAATGTATGGAATGCTTATAACACATGACAGGTGTATTGCTGAGCCTTTTAACTTTGTTACATAAAGGAAAGATATATGTTTCTCTATTTAACTGTGGATGGGCCTGGATACTTGTTACCTGTTAGTGAAATTACTCTTGGCAAAACAAAGCACAGTGCAGTCTCTTTATCGTAAAGCCAATTCAAAGAAAACAATGGGCCCTCCTCAAAGAGTGTGTTGTATGTATGTATGTATCTATAGGTGCATGGTGCTTGGGTTAAAGAGTGTGTATCTGTATATGTATGTATGCGGAAGTGTATGGTGTTAGAGTGAGAATGTGTGTATGCATGTGTAAGTGTATGGTGTTAGAGTGAGTCCATGTGTATGTGTGTGTATAGTGTATAGTGTACACTGTAGTGTATGTTTGTAAGTAAATGGTATTTGAGTGATTGAGTGTGTGTGTTGGGAAGTGTATGGCTTTAGCATGAGTTTGTGTTACTAAATGGCAATAGAGTGTGCACGTGTTAGTGTATGGTTCTGACATGTGTGTTAGTATATGGTGTTAGCATATTTGTGTACATGTTATTTTATGGTGAGCTAGAATGCCAAGGGTGAGCCCAGAGTTAGTGATGTGAAGGAGAAGAGAAAAGGAGATAGTGTGTATGTATACATGCATGGTGTTAGAGTGACTTTGCTTGTTAGAATGTGTTTTAGTTACAGGTAGAGGAGTATAGAAATGCTGTACCGAAGCACCACTAACCAAATGCTCAGATCACCCTCCCTTCATTTATGCCACATTTACATTTACATTAGTCTGACTAGTAGATTCTGTCAAGCAATCACCTCCAACATAAACAACCTAACCACTTAATAAGTATCCCTTTATCAAACTTGAACTCAAGAAGGTTGTGGACTAACCACTCTGAATTGTGTTCAAGCTGATGCTTAAGACAACTTGCAACATTGAACATTGCAACATATGTAATTGAAAACCCAAAATAAATGCAAGATTTCGTTATTATGACACACTGCACATATTCAGTACTTATATGCCCTCAATGTTAATTATAATTTTTTTGTATCATTATGCTAGTTTTTACATTTATCCTTGTTAAATTTAATAAGAGGTAAGCAAATATTGTTAAATGCCAAACAGACAGAAATAAAATATTTTCTTAACTATAACTGTCACATATTCCCCTTTAAAAGAGAAATGTCATTTGTTTTCTTATTTTACAGTGTTTTGTATAAATGCATTTTGAAACACTTATTTCAAAAACAAAATGTGAAATGATTGCCTAGAAATAGAAGGGCAAAGTTGACCTTGATCTCAGCGTATTTACCTCTTATGCTTATAATATGTATGCAATGTAAAAAGTATTAAACGTATCTTGTGTAGATGCAGAAATTGTTCACGTCTATCAAAAATGATTCTAATGGAAAGAATCACAAAGGCACGAAAGCTACTTAATGGCCAACCAAGTGACAAACGTTACAAACACTGTGATTTTGTGAAGCTGGTCTGCGAGAACCTAAGTTTGTGTGATTGTGATTTGTATAAGTAATAAATGTCTAATAGGTACATTAAAACAGGGCAGAAATAAATGCACGCTCAATATTATTGCTGTTTTTTTTTAACCCCTTAATGACAAAGCCCGTACATGCACGGGCTCAAAATGCATTGTTTTCAATGGGTTTAGGGACCGCCCATTGTCTTTAAGGGGTTAATAACAAATGACAGGATTGTCCTTTTCAATGTCCACACTGGAATCAGAAAGTGATCTGTGAAATAGTTTTATACAGCCTTCGGGCTATTAATATGTTTTTTTCTTTCTAGTCCCTCATTAATATCTTACATTGAAACAACTACAAAACTTAACTTTTCTGAACCAGCATTTTAAGATCATGGCCATGTTTACATTTGATACATCTTAATATACTTAATAATATTGAAAAAAAAAAGGTTTGAAAGACTGACTACATCTAGGACAACTTGGTATCTTCAAAAATGACAGAATATGGTCAAAGAGTGATGTGTAACAGCTAGAATGGGCATAACATAAGCATTAGTAATGGTAAACACCCTTCGCCTGCCCATAGCACCCCAAATATTTTGCCATTACACAGAGGTTAGAGAAGATTTATACCACAATATCGACATAGCAAGGTGAGCTTAAGATACCACATCTCTTAACTATACAATAAAATTACTATACTGATTAAGACATTAATTATACCTTTCATTGGTTTCCAATGAGGACTTTTCATTGAAGGTCCCAGGCAGCTGCACTTTCACAGTTAACTTCAGTGATACATTGCTGCTTCTGTCCTTCCTTACAAATATGCAATTCCTCAAGGAATTTAACAAAGTAAATTAATTTAAAAAGGAGAAATGTTAAGAGATAATATTGTAAACTAGACGGTCAGGGTCTTACGGGTACAGATACATTGAATAGCCTCCCAGCAGATGTGCTACAGATTAACACAGAGAGAACATTTTAGCATACATGGGATAGACATAAAGCTATCCTGACTCTAAGACAACACCAATGGTTTCTACCTGCTGTCAAAGTCTATGTTTCTAATGCCAGCAGTCAGTGGCGACTCTAGAAACAATATATAGG